>JASCZW010000080.1:0-152500 GCA_034211315.2 Aedes japonicus | reverse complement strand
CATCAGTGTCGGCAGTGACTGCCCGCAAATATCACACGTAAAGGGACCCATCCGTTTGGAGTTTTTATTACCGACCATCTCACAGGTCTGTCGGTGCTTCTTCAATTTGGTACAACTCTCGAACGTATGCTCGCAATCCAGACAAACCCACTGCAACTTTCCGTTGACCACCCGTCGGCGAGAGTCGCTTGTTGTTTTCTGTTTCTTGCTAGGCTCCACACGTTTAGTATCTTTCGGCAATTTCACAACAACTGGCTTAACGGGAAGTTCCTCTTTGATTTCTTCCTCTTCTTCGTCCACCTCGTCATCCTCATCCTTACAGTAATCATCCTCCGCCGGTATATCGTCCTCGTCTACCGGAGGTGGTGGTGGACTAAATCCCCCGTACTGGTCCTCCGGTTTACTGAAGTCCAAATTAAGAAAATCCGGTATGACGTTTCTCTCCGCCAGCAGGGAGCCGATCTTCTTCTGCCCATCCTCGCATCTGCAGCGGAATTCGCGAATCCGTCCGAGAAATTCGGCACAAGCGGAGCAAATTTTGGTGCAACCGGCGCTAGCGTCGATTCCACTGATGGCCAGTTCGTTGATCAGATCCAAGTGCAAATCGGATAGGTCGAGCAGCAGCGGCTCCTCTCGGGCACAGAGACGGCAGATGTGCAACAGCAGGGATTCTTTGCCGCTTTCGCGCTTCTGAATCAGTTCGTCCACGGCCGATTCGATGATGTTGGTGATGAGGTTGTTGTACTCGATGATGTTCAGGGGCTGCAATTTGATAGAATTTCGGGTTGGTGGTTTTTTCGTGAAGGGATCCGACAGCGGTCGGATTCAAGGGAATATGCACAATATGAAGTAATATTTACCTGATGAAGATTGTCCATTTTTGTTAACTTTTCGGAATATGCGGCATTTGATAGCACTGGGAGTTATATTATTTTTATTTGGGTTGCACTGAGAGTCGGATGAAATCACCAAACTTTATTTTGTTTACGAAGTCAAAGAAAACAAAGTTGACAATTTAATACTGACAGTTACTGACGAATCGATGTGCAGTGAATGACATGTAAATAAAGTCCGGGCACCAGACTTACTACACGAATATGAAAAGTCCTGAAAATTTGAGTTTAAATTACCTGAATTTAAGGGAACATGGTCGAGATTTGTCGGGAGCATACTTTTCGATTTCTTACACTTGCAACCTTCCGATCCACGGTCAAGTGCTGGTCAAATGAACTGCAAACACAAAATACGGTACATTTTGGTGGTTTTAGTTTCTTGGCAAGATCGCGTATCGATAAATTCGGATTTTGCTGCCGTTCGTACAAAATGCGTTTGCGCACTTTCACTTGATTCGACGCCATTTTACTGAATGCAACAAGAATGTAAACATTTTGTACCACGAAATAAAGTGGATAGTTTCAGCTGTTCGAACAATTAAACTTTTTGTTGACATTAGAACACGACATCAATGGGACGTTAGCAGGTGAGAATATATGAATGAGCTCTTTTTCATTCTTTGACTCTCTAATTGAATAAAGGAGTTTGACGACAAATTCGATTGGCCTCGCCTGTTTACATCTCATTTACATTATATCGCTTCTAATCGCGTTTACTCTGAATATCAAGCCGCATAGTGTAACCGTTCGCGAAATTCGAGGTTAGTTAAAACACAGTGGTTTTAGCGCCACTCTCGTTAAAGAGACCACTGGCCGTATTTTGGTTTGCCCGTCGAATTGAGAATTCCTCATGGAACCTCTTGAACGGTGTCCATCATTAGGTCGGTATCGTGTTCGAAAGAAGTTTCTTTTTCTATACCAAACCCATGTTAAATTCCGTTTACTGAAACGGAAAAGTAAAGAATCGAAAAGAAATTTCTGCAGCAGTATCCATCTGAAAAGAACGAAAAATAAAATTGGACTTTGTAAATAAGGTTTCCACGCAAACTAATAGGACCTGTCACTTTTACTTTTGGAAAAATATTCCGTAAGTGAAGGTGGCATTTCTTTCCATGCAGATCAATTGTCAAAATTCCACTTTAGTTAAAACACAGTGGCTTTACTTTCACTAGAGAGACCACTGGTCGTGTTTTGCTTTGCCCGACGAATTGAGACTACCTCAGAGAACCTCTTGAACGGTGTTTACAAGCTAAAGTAATATTTCGGAAAACGCCAAATTCTTCTCTTCTGCTATAGAACGGCCGTACTCGTAATTTTTTATTCGACGCAATCTGAGTTACCCACTATAGACCAGTATCCACCTAAAAAGTAAAGAGGTTACGGATTTTTGTTCAATATTACCAAGCGGAATTTTGACAATTGATCTGCATGGAACGAAATGTCATCTTCACTTACGGAATAATCGAGCAGAATATTTTTCCGAAAGTAAAAGTGGCAGCTCCCATTAGTTTGCGTGGAATTCCTACAAATTCAAATTATTTTTTTTTGTTTGTTTTCAGGGTGGTACTGTTGCAGAAATATCTTTTCGATTCTCTACTTTTCTGTTTCAGTAAACGGTATTTAACATGGGAAAAAGAAATTTCTTTTGAACACGATACCGACCTTATCCAACAAAGACGAGCGAAGAAATGCTTGATTGTACATCATTTCCTGGAATTTCATTTCCCGGAAGTTCATTTCCCGGAAATTCATTTCCCGGAAAATCGTTTCCCGGAATGTAACATTTCTCGGAAAGTTCAAATCCCGGAAAATTTAATTTTTAGCTATAAAAAGTTTTTCTATAAATTTATACAAAACCTTATTTCGTTTTATAAATATAACCTCATGGTAATAACTACCCGCATAACGAAAAACAATTTGCTATATAGTCAAAACTATATTTTGAATGTAAAATATATTATCACATTTTATGTTATTGTTATCGAATAATTTAATCTCATTTTCACCATACAACCTCTACATTAACACATATTGTTACTGTTTGGCATATTGTCATTCAAAGGTTTTTTACTGTCTGCACTCGGTGTAGATTATATACCAACTGTTTGGCATAGAGTACTGCAAAAAAATTGTTCGTGGAAATTGCCATATTTTTATAGTAACCTAACTTAACCGCCTATTCAGCATATTGTTATTTGGTCTTTTACCATCTGACATATTGTTAAAACTATATAGGAGATTGTCAGTTTATCGTTGTCATCTATAAGGGTAAATGTCGTAACAATAACGGAAGCGGTCGTCAATAATAAGCGAAATGGTCCAGGAATGGTTTGTGATTATGCGGGTATATGCTATATAATAAAAATAATAATTATGATATTTCTTTGATCTATTGATTTCCTATATATTCTGCAAAAGTAAGCAACAGGCCCGTAATATTCAGCATTTCTTTTTTTTCTTTACATCAAAATATTTGAAAGAACAGCTCATGTTTAAAAAAAGGGTAAATCTCCTATGAAACGTTTTTTTTTTCATATCATAAGTACAAAAAATATTTGAGAGAACCATTTATAGGAGATTCACCCTTCTTTTAAACATGAACTGTTCTTTCAAACACACTGGTCTATCCACCTCAGGCAAATATTTGCTCATTATACAAACAGTGTATTTGCTTTTCTTTCACACACTTCGTTCCTGCAGTACATTTTTGTCTTTTTCCTTTTATTGATGACCTTATATTATGGTCAGGATTAAAGCGTTTGTTTATTTACACCGAATCAGTCACGTGGTCTTTGGGCATCTCGGTTATAATGTTTAAGAATATTTTAAATGAAATGACTAAAATTTAGCCTGAGAATGGCTATTGTGACGATCCACTTTTTTAGGTTCGAGATATTTGTGGTCCGGTATATTTATGGCCTCAGTATATTAAAAAAAATCTCACTTCAAAAACATTGTGTTACAACGAGCGTTTAAGATTGACCATATTTCTATGCGTGAATGGATAAATAGATCAGACTTGAGTTCATTATTCGAATTAAACGTTCGGAGGATATTGTCGACAGGACTATCAAAAAGACGGAAAGGAACGAGAGAAAGCTGCGAAAAGCCATAAAAGCCTAGCTCAAAAGTGACCTTTCACAATTTGACCATGTTTAAGCATTGGCACTAATTTTACAGAATAAATAAAGTTTTGTATTTCTACCTTGTTGCCAATAAATTTCAATACATAAGAATATAGATATACTTAAAAGCCACATTTTATTGTCTTATCAGTTGAAGATTTGAGAAAAAAAAAGAAAATTAACTTTTCCGGCAAATGATGCTTTCCGGGAAATGATTTTCCGGGAATTGATACATTCCGGGAAATGACGTACAATCGAAATACTTACTCAATAGAGCGGAGAAAACGAAAAAACGGAAACTGCTGTGATGCTACTCGATTGTGAAATGTTTTTCATCGGTGAACAACACTGACCGATAACGGGCCTCGGATAAGCGGTTCAGGAGAACCCTAGCTTTTCTCAACCGGACTGCTTTCATGGTGTCATTCAAGTAGTGATTCTTGCACAGTTTCTATGACAGAAGCTTCAAAACGTCGTGAACTATGGCTCCAACGGAAAATTTTGAAATTTTCAGTGATTTCGCTTGTTTTGTCTCCGGATAATCTCGCACATTTGTGGAGTCCGAACGGTGCGCTTTTTTCCTCTCCCTATGTGGTTATCTAGCGTTCCAAGCTTTTGGAATGGTTTTATTGCGTCACTCACTGTAACACCACTGTAGTTTTTGCCATATTCAGGGTCTTTGCAATCACTGAAACAGTTTTTCCTTTTCGAAAAAGTATGGATAATTTGCAGACAACTCATTGTTAAGGCACGACTGTGCCACTTACTGGAAAAACTTGGCAGAACTGAGAGTTGTACTCTGTTGGTATTGGAAGAACATCCGACTTGATATTGAACTTAGCAGATTGAACATGATACCAACAATCAATATGCAACTAGTGATTTGAAATTGGTTCACTGATGTTGAACCCCTTGGTCCGAAGTACACCTTGAAGCCAGCACCTTGCTGTACATATTTGCGCCTTTGTTTTGATTTGCTGTGTTATTTTGACAGAATATTTGAGAATGTGTTCGTTTGAGTTCATTATAGATCATTGCACTGAATGTATTTACCTCACTTTTTTGACAGTTCAGGGAACTTGTTTACAAGGTGTTAGAATTTGAACCGCGCAACAAGCATGGGAAAAATCGGTTCACTTAGCGCTCATTTTCACTCACACGCATAAGCATTCAGAAGTGAGCGTTACCACGTTTAAATTATTCCAATTCCGTTCATTACTATTCTGCGTTCATTCTATTCGTAGAAAACAGAATTGAGCAAAACTGGCAGCTGATCGTACAGAGAATGAATCGGACGGTAGTAGTGTGGACGGTTTCTCATTGCCTATTTTTTTAGCCGCTGAATCATTAACAATTGCATTCAGTTGGATTCAGCTGAGAGAGAATTATTGAATCACACTCATTTCTTCAAATTATACCTTAAACATCATTTAACATTTCAAATAATGATCTAATATGATGTTAAGCAATCTAATGCAACATAAAAACATAAAGCATCATTTTAAACCGTATCTCTGCTCTGATCCTTCCAGCTGATTGCATTCTCTGAGTCTAAATAATCTCAATAATCTTATTCAAATCGCTTGCGTTCAGTGGCAACGCATTCATTCAATATAACGTCTAGCTGAAAATTGGTTTCGCATGATTCTGTTTTCTCGTTTATTCTTTCTACAATGTTCGTTTTCGAGGATTCGTGTAGAATCGTGTGATAGGAAACATCACACTCGTTCATTATTGTGTTAGCACACGAGGGTTTGCTATTTTAAATCGGTGGTGCTCAAGCGAGTGAATGAGTTTTCCCATGCTTGCCGCGCAATCGAAAAATTTGAATGTCTTTTTCCGGATTCTGTTCGATTAGAATCAGGTAATGATGTAAATATAAGCAATTGTGTCTGTTTGCTAGCAATTTTATTGCAATTGTAATAAATGTAGAGCACAAAATTTCAAACCGATCTTATTGAAAATTTTCTAAGTCCACGTTAACTTCTCCCTGAACTGTCAAAACTGCAAAAAAATTTAGGCGGCCAGGACAGAATATGAAATCGATACTCGAGCCTTTATACGGCGTTCTGCAACGACGATGATAGAGAAAAGCGATTATTGAAGTATCTGCATGATAGAAACATTTATCGGAAACTATGAAAAACTAAGACAGAAGCGAATTTTAAGAACAGGACAGGACGATAGCGAGGAATAGCATAATGGAGGAAAAAAAGTTAAAAGGAAGATGATGGCGAGAAATAAGTTTGAGAAAAGCATGACGGAAAAGAGATAAACGGAAAGGAAGATTAGAAAGAAGAAGGCAATGAAGATGAAGATAATGAAAAGTAATAGAATATACTGGTGATGGAGAGAAAGATAACGTAGAGGAAGATGACTGAGAAGAAGAGCATGACGGAACGGAGGATGTTAAAAAGAAAGAAAACGAAGAAAAACATGACGAAAATGAAGATGTCGGAGAAGAAGACGGCGCAAAGGAGAAGAAGATGACGCAGAAGAAGATAAGCGAGAAAAAGATGATGGAAAGCAAGAAAATGAAAAGAAAAGAAAAAACGTAGAAGAGTGTGACGGAAAGAAAGATGAAGCAGAGGGCGGAAACGGAGAAAAACATAATGGAGAAGAAGATGACGGAGAGGAGGTTGACGGAAAAGAAACAGAAGAACAATAGAAGGAAACGAAGTAAAGAAATTTGTCGCAAATGAAGATAGTGATAAAATCAAAGAACACGATGAAAGCCATGAGGGGAAGATATTGCAATTGTTTGAAGAATATGTGAAAATTGAAGAAAATAGAAAGTAAAAAACAAACAAGAGAAAGTGCTAACGAAGGTTAACCAGTTGGAGGAGCCCAAACCAAAGGATAAAAAATCTAAGTGAAATTGAATCATGTTTATTATAAACAACACCACTCACCTCATATTGTGCACTCTACTACACTACACACTACACAACTGAAACTGACATGAATGCATCCGATGGATGTAAAGTGTCATTAATGAAAAACAACAACAACAAATAATATTCTTAGAAACTTTGCAGAAAGTAGGGTAGACTGCGGTGCCAACTCTGCGGCAAGATCTGGAACTAATATAATAATCTTACAAGACGACAAATGATATACTGTCCTGGCCAAGGATGAAGGGTTTGACGATGATTCGTCAAGTCTCGATATAATCAATCTTCTGATTAATACTAGTAATTATAGCTGAGATATTTCAATTATTTAAGTTATTTATGTTTTCGAAACTTGATTTATCATACCTTTAACATAGCTATAGAAACAGTTGCGTATGATTTAACTACAGCTGCCTATCACTATTGTTAGAGGGACCGCCAGGGCTTAAGTACGGGTCTATACTAACAATTCTAGCACTAACAAGACCCCGAAACCAACGTTCATCTGCGTAGATTAGTTATATTGTAGTTATGTATTATTACTAACTTTTCTTTCCTGCTTTATTGTTACTCTTGGTGGTAGGCGAAAGTGTCTTTTAGAATTATTTTCATCAACTCACATTAATAATTACTTTGTTATTGTCTCTTTTCTAATTTCTTTTTTCTTCTCTTCTGTCTCTTGTTTTTGTTGCCAATAACGCATGATTATTGTCTGAACTGATTCAGTAAGGAATTGGGTGACGTTCCGCCAGGTTGGTCGAGACGGAAATCAAGTAGGAGTAAGTGATGACATTCATCATGTCATTGTTGTTTGAATCCTAGTTCTAAAATACTGGGCTCCTTATTTCACCTCATCTTGTTCAAAAGGGCTTGAACAAAATAAGTGGCTTACACAGATCACAGCCATGGACCGAATAGATTAGTCTGATTGGTAAGGTAAGGTAACAGATCACTTGAAGATGTGATATGACGAAACATTTTTAATATTAGCATAGAACATGAGTCGATATTTCATAAGATGACTGAGATGCTTTATTGAAAAATTTAATAACGCAAGGCTAACAAATGTATTTGAAAGTGAACTTATCATCTCGTTGTTTCTTCCAAACATGCTTAATTCCGATGTTTCTTCATTTCACATCCGTTGAACAATACTGAATAGCCATTTCGTTTTGATAATATCACTTTTTCATGACTATATATCTGTTTCTTTTTTGGTATACTGGAGTCAACAGGAAAGCTAGATTTGTATCATCGAATTTATCTCTGCAGACACTTGAGAAGTGGCAAATGCTTTCAAAATTGTAATCAACAGTAAGTGGATGAGATCGAAAAGCAAGTAGGATGACAGTAACTTGCGGTACCAGTGCAACAACAACCAATAGGAGAAGAAACAGATGAGAACTAATTCATAGTTGAACTTATCAATTGCTAAAATGTACTAATCACCAAACTATTATTCCGGTTTCGTTTCAGCAATCAAACGTCTCTCTCTCTCTTGCTTCACTTTCTGCCTCCTACTATTCCTTCACTCTGACTATCCCCTATTTTCAACAGCCTCTTACTATCCGGTATCTTAACCAGGATTCACTTGACCCCTGTGGTTATTATTCTGTGATACCAAATCTATACTTCTACCCTGTATGGACAGTGATTTTCATCGCTGGAGACCTGGCCCTATGACCCCCTTCTGTGCTTGAAAATGAAAATGAAAATGAAGACGACAAATTATATACACGGTGTTCAATAAGTTCGGATACACTTTCAAAATTTGTTAAAAAATGAAAACATGTTTTTTTATTTTTGGATTTATGTTATTGAAAGCTATGTTTACAAGGAACGTTTACAACATTTCTCTTGAATGACCCCCCTTTGTACTCCTTAACGAGCTTCAAACGTTTCTCGAACGCGTCGCAGGCAGCACGCACGGACTGCATGGGCATTTCGTCCCAGATTTTGAGAATTACCGTCTTGAAATGATCCAAAGTGCTGACCTTGTATTCGTTCAGCTTCGCCATCATATAGGACCAAACAAAAAAGTCGAGAGGATTCAAGTCCGGGGAGCTGGGAGGCCACAAAGTTTTGTCCAGAAAGTCGGTTAAATTGTCCCGACACCAGGCTTGAAACCACATTTGCCGTATGGGCTGGTGCACCGTCCTGCTGGAACACGTAGTGCTCATCGCCGTAGAGGCTTCGGAGACTGGGGGCAACAACCTTTTCCAAAACCTCAGTTTTGTAGTACGCCGCGTTGATTTTGACGTTTTTTCAATAAACACCAGGGTAGCTTACCACGTTTGCATACTGCCCCCAAACCATCACCGACGCGGCACTTTGGAACCGAGGGATGTTTATATTGGATTCAGGAATGCTGTCCCTCGATGGCGCCCACACCCGGTCATTTTGCACATCTGTGCGGCTGCTGCAGCTCGAACAGTTTCTCGTCCGAAAAAACAAACTCCTGACCAGCGTGCCGAGAGAGGATCCTCTTAGCTCGATCCAACCGCTTTTTGCTGGTAGCCTCCGAAACGCCATGGACCTTACGTTTTTTGTAAGGCCTGAAACCAAGGTCCTTGGTGAGTATGGTGTGAGCGATTCCAATGGAAACGTTGAGATCTGCAGCCGTTTTCCGGATTGAGCGGTTCTTTTGCGCCGAATTCGCTCCCTCACGATCTTGATGACCCGTGGCGTCCTCGCTGAACGCGGCCGACCGGATCTCGCACGGTCATTGGTCGAGGACGTCTCCCTGTATCGCCTGATGGTCGTGTAGACAAAGTTCCGCTTGACCCCATGCGATTTCAGCAGCCGGAATATATCGCCGGGTCGCTCATCGTTCAAAAAACGCTTAATTACGAAGTCCCGATACTCTTTCATCGCGCGTAACAAACGAACAACAACTAACAGAATGTCAACACCGCGCACATTCGGTAGCGTATGAATGAAGCTAAAGCTGACACCAATACCAATGCAGAATATGTACATGGCGCATACCTACGCAATGATGAAAACTTGTATTCGAACTTATTGAACACCGTGTACTGAGAAACTTCACCGAAGACAACTTTCTAGAGCCTCATTTGGCAAAGATAGATTGCTGCGCCATCTTTGCGGCGCAATTTGAAAATAAACTAAATTTTATATTTCAAACAACTTCACCGAAGACAGCAACTCTCTACAGCTTCATTTTGCAAAGATAGACTGCAGCGCCATCTTTGCAGCACGATTTGGAACTAATATGATAATATCAAAAGACGATTCTTTACTCACTGAGAAACTTTGCTGAAGACGCCAATTCTCTACAATATAAGTTTGGAATGTTTTAAATGCCTTTCTGTTAACACCGCCAAACTAAAACTTCTTTCCATTTGTTCCCAGACTTAACACATAAAGACCCGAATAAATTATTAAAGGGTCTATATATATAAAAAAAAAAAAAAGATTCCCGGGGACAATGTTATCCGAGCCAGTTCTGTTCCAATGCATATTTGAGACTAGAACCTTTCGAATGGTGCATGAACATTGACTCTAAGTTAAAATTTTAAAATTCTACGAAGGGTTGAAATCCTTGTCAATATTGACCCTAATGTCTTATGTGTCACATTTTTTGTACAACCACCTTAAACTGATTTAAAAAAAATAGTTTTATTTCGGCCCGATTGGTATAAAAATAAAAACATATAGCATACATTGAAGTTGCGCCAAGGGTCAGAATTAACCCCAGTATCTTAGTAAGGTTAATACTTAGAATATTTTGTTGCGATCATTTGGTTCCTTACCTAGTGCTTGCCGGTCGACGAATGCAATTGAGAGGTTATTCCCGATTAATTTCCACTCGTTTGCTCAATTCCATAACGTTTAGTTATAAAAGCCAAGACTTCTTTAAAGGTTGTACGGAATCAAATTGCACCACTTTTAAATGGCTGTTTTACCCGTTGGGTATTTTCTATTAAAATTTTGGGTGGAATTAGTTCAATGTGTTCAATTTGTTTACGCTGTGTTAAGTCTCAAACTTAATGTGGACGGAAACGGAACGGAAACGGCAAAGTTGAAAGTTGTCGCTAATGACTTCGATTTGTCCACAAGCAGGTATAGTCACATTGGGCTCTTCCGCTGCCATTGACGTTCCACTTCCGTTATCACTGCGTTCGAGCCTTAAGTTTCACTAGCAGATTTGCAATCGTTGCGAAGATGGAGTCGGAAGAACAGCAGCGGCACAAAGAAACTTTGCGCACGTACCTCGCAAATCCGAATATTTCTCATCGTGCCATCAGCAGGAAGCAGGGAATGGTACATTCTACGGTGTCTCGTGTTTTAAATCGGTACCACGAACGTTTAACAATCAATCGAAAAAAAAGTGGCAAAAATGGATCTCTGTATAGTGTTTAGGATCACCAGCGGGTAGTTCAAGCTTTCAAGAGGAATCCCAATAGTTCAGTTCGAGATGTGGCGAAGAAACTGAATCTTACCAAAATCTTCCTGCAAGATGCGGAAAAACGTTAAGGACCACACACGTACTAAGTCCAATAAACGCATAATCGCGATGAACGGAAGAATACGGTAGGTAAAACACGTGCACGGAAGCTCTACACCCAGATGTTGACGAAACCACATTGCCTCGGATGGATGATGAGACGTATGTAAAAGCAGACTTCCAGCAGCTTCCGGGGCTCCAGTTTTTTCACTGCTCATGTGCCTGAGGACGTTAGAAAGCAGAAGATGTCAAAGTTTGCCAAAAAATATATGATTTGGTAAGCAATTTGCTCGTGTGGAAAGCCCCATTGTATCTTCAAGTGATCATTACAAGCTGTCCGTTTGGTTCTTTTGGCACTTTTGAACGTTGATGTGGTAGCCTATTCACACATGAAATCTGCCGCGACAAACTCGGCAGAAGGCGCCCATAACACTTTCTGAACTGAAGGAAAGGGATATCAGATCGAATATCAAGTACCTCTAAATGAAAGTTCGGTTTTCGTAAAATGATCGATAATGACAAGTCTAAATAGAACGTTTGTATCATCAACATCAAGATCTTTTCATTGAACACCAGATTGCACCATCGTTGCCTTGATCATATTCATTGGATTTCTTGGTTAATCATCCACTACCAACAGTAATCGGCCTTGAAATCGATTCATCATTCAGACTCTACAGGAGGATCCAATGCTTCTTATTCAAGATACTTAGGACAGGCCTTTAAGCGCTCTGATCTGATGAAAACAGAATCCCAATTGATTCGATCTCGCACGAAAGGAAAGTTCTTTCACAAACCACACACGGTCGCACCTTTGGATATGTGGATGTTGGTAATACCCCAAATTTATTCATCAACCACACATACACACACGCACGGGCATTTCCGCTTGTCGCACTAATAAATAGATTTACAAATTGGATCGCTTCCCTAAAAGTATCAACCCACCGTCGTAATGTTTTCCTACAACCCCGTTCACGAGCTATCACTCTTACCGCAGGATCGAGTGAACGAATCTAGTTCTTCTTCTTACCCTGCTTGCTGGTAGCCGACTTGGACTTCTCTTTGTCCTTGACAGCTGCGGCCGCAGACGGTGCTCCGCCCGTGAAGAAGGATGTAATCATCTCGCTTATCTCCGGCATGTCATTCGTCATCTGCGGAAATGAGGATGAAAATGTAAAAATCTGTCATACACCAAGCAACAAATCACCAACCTTGGACAGATTGAGATTCTCCATCTCTTTCTTGGTTTCCGGATCACTCATCATCTTGGGCAGGATGAGCATAATGAACAGCGGAAGGATCATCATCAGTACCATCGGGTTGAACAGGAAGTCGGTAATCTTCCACTGTTCGCGCTGCTGGAAGTACCGGAAGCGCGTCAGGGCCTTCAATTTCAGAGGATACGGCACCTGGACCACTTGCGAAGGCTGGACATAGTTGAGCTTCCGGGCGCGGAATTTACCCTTCGGATTTATTTCCACCCGCACGGATTCGTAATAATAGTCCGGATTCAGGATTTCCACCACGTAGCTTCCGGATGGGACCGAACTGATGACAAACGACCCGTCATCCTTGAGAAATCCCTTATACTCACCCCCGTTGATCGATATGTGCGTATCGATTTGCCAGGTAAGATCCGAGCCACCGAATAGCTCCGGAGGGTAAACCTTGCCCTCGATTGTATAGCGACCAGATTCTTCGAACTCGTCGATTGCGGAATCGGCCGTGATCACGTTGATGAGCGAGATTACCGCCAGTAACGCGATGAAAAAGAATTTTCCGAACATTTTCTCCGCAGCACTTATCACAGAACGAGCAGTGAAGTAAATCCGACTAATCAGGCGATAATGGAAGAAAAAACACACAACTGTCAAAAGTGGCATAATTTCATCACCTCAATCAGGGGTGCAGTTATGTGAACCCGCACTGTTCACATCTCTGATGCGATTCCATGAGGCAAAGAACATTTGAAAGGGGCTGAATACCGAAATTGATTACTACGCGAAATGATACCTCGAAACCTCGAACCTCGAAATAATTCCTCGGGTTTCCTTCAGTTCGTGTATTCAAGTATCACGTTTGTTTTAGTTTGCAACTTTTCAAATCTCAAATTAAAGGTGAGATTTTTAGTGATCTAACAACGGTAACAAAGAAAATGAAAAGAAAGATTAGTAATTTACATTTAATTCCAACTTCCAACTACCTTATTGCGTATCTCGAAAAATTCGCGTATTTCGTCTACAATGTTCGAAAGGAAATAGGCTAATTCTAATTGGACATATCGAATTCCATCGCAATAACTGTCTAACTTGTCGTTGCCGTTCCGTTTCCTTCCACATTGTGTTTCATGCAAAGATAGAATCCAAATGCTGTCAAAAAATTTGCAACAAACAGCCAACAGTTATTTAAAATGTGTAAATTTTAATTTCAGTAGATTCAACCAACTTTTTCAGAATATATCAAAACAAAATTCCAGTGTGAACTGCTGCTATAATTGGAAACGATCGAGGAGGTGCATATCCGTGAAACTAAAGACAAACAACGGTAACTTAATGTTCGATCCGTTTAATATACTACCTTGATCAAAAACTTCCAATTTTAAAAATGGATAAATACGTAGTTATACCAATACAAAATAGGAATCAATTCAACTAAAATTTTGGTTTAAATATGGACCAATAAAACTGATGAACTAATTCAACAAAAACTTTGAGTTGAAATAAAACTTCATGTTTTAAAGAATTGAACATCGTGTTTTATTGCTCAAAACTAAATGTTTTGTTTAAGCAACTAAACACATTTGTTGAAATAATAAACAATGATGAAGTAATTCAAGAAAACCTTTGAGTTGAAATAAAACTTCATGTTTTATAGAACTGAACATCGTGTTTTGTTGCTCAGAACAAAATGTTTTGTTATATCAACTAAACGCAGTTGTTGAAATAATAAACATCGATGAACTAATACAATGAAAAACCATTTGATTGAAATAAAACTTCATGCTTTATATTTAGAACTGAGAACGTGTTCTATTGTTTTTAAACGCACCATATTCCCCCAGCCGAACGGCGTGTTGGAAAGCATGAATCGAACTTTGCAGGAGTTGGCATCGTGCATGTGGTTGGAAAATCACACAGCAGTGATCACTTTAAATAATTTTATTGGTTTGATTTGAATGAAATTTTGAATTGATTTAGAACTTTTTTTTATGTATTGAAACAAATACAAACTAGATACAAACCTTGTATTGAAAAGCAACAAATCATTTGGTTGATTCAAAACAGAGTGATTTCTTAGCGCGAACTAATATTTTGTTTAAACAATAGGTTAAACATTTGAGTTAATCGATAACTGTGGTTGTTATAAATCAAATATTATTTAAATTAATATCACACAGCATTGATAACTTGAAAAACATATTTTGGTTTGATTTAAATGGAATTTTGAATTGATTTGAAATTTTTTTTATGAATTGAAACAAACAGAAAGCTTGCATTGTATACCAACAAAATATTTTGTTGATTCAAAGCAAAGTGATTTTTCAGGGTCACAAAATGCTTTGTTCAAGCAATAAATTAATCTTTCGAGTTAAAAATAAATGTGATTGGTCTGAATCACACAGCGGTGGTTACTTTAAATAATTTAATTGGTTTAATTTGAATGAAATTTTGAATTGATCTGGAACTTCTTTGTGAATTGAAACAAATAGAAACTTTGTTTTGAATACCAACAAAATATTTTGTTGATTCAAAGTAGAGTGATTTCTTTGCGTGATGAATGTGCAACAACGATTTTGTATTAAATTTTGGGTTAAAAACAATGATGAGAGAAGTAGTAGGCTATTGACATAGAAAACCGACAAAAATTTCAACAAAATAAAAGAATGGATGCCCGAAGACCGCAAATTTACCAATAGAGAGATGGCAGAGGAGCTGGAAATTGCTTTTGAATCCTCAGACGTGTCGCTGCAAAGCTGGTTCTGAAAGACTTGAATTCCACGCAAAAAAGGGACCGCGCTGACCTCACATAAGGAAACGTCCATTAATTATGTCACGCAAAAAGTGACTTTTTATAACCCCTTTTTATAATATCACAAAGTAAAATTGTGTGTGCAACAATTTTGTATATCGGCTCCGTAAACTGTTACACACACCTATGAGCCTAACAAATAAACGAACTGATTAAAAAAAACATGGCAAAGAAGAACATCTATAGCAATTTATTACCTTTAAAAAATTCTCTGTCTTCCGCTTGTAAACCAAGTACATCAACCACCACACGGTAAACCTCACTTTGCTTCTGCATTTGGGAGTTTTTTCTTCTTCTAGAACGACAAAGCAGCTGATTGCTTGAGATTGATAGAATAGGGTGTTATAGGGGTATGTGGATTATAACATTGTTGTATAGTATATATAATAATATACCGGCATTTATTTGTTTTTTTTTTAATTTTGACAAGCGTAACTATTGAAAAAACTATTTCAAAATATCACAAAGAGAAATTTGATAGTCAAATTTACCATTATTGGGGGTAAAGATGACTATTGCAGTATAGTGATCTAGAACCGACTATGATCATGGGGAAAACGACCATTAAAAATAGTTGATCCAGCATTTGCCTTAATGTCAGAATAGTCCTTGTTACCACGATTATAGCATAGACAGACTAACTCTAAGACCAGTAGGTCCCATACAAAAACGATTTTTTTCTTGGCTCAGTCAGTACTAGAACATCGTCCCAAGCTCAATAATGCGCCCCTAATAATGAACTCACATGAACACACTCTCAAATATTCTGTCAAAATAACACAGCAAATTCAAACAAAGGCGCAAATATGTATAACAAGGTGCTGGCTTCAAGGTGTAATTCGGACCAAGGGGTTCTACAACAGTGAACCAATTTCAAATCGCTAGTTGCATATTGATTGTTGATTATAGTCAAGAATGCCATGAACGTGGTGAATTCGACCATTTTCATGGTTATTATAACCATTATGTGCGATAGTCATCCTGACCATGATTTAATTGTCGGTACAACCATAGACTAACTCTAAGACCAGTAGGTCCCATACAAAAACGATTTTTTTCTTGGCTCAGTCAGTACTAGAACATCGTCCCAAGCTCGGTCCCAAGCTCAATAATGCACCCCTTATAATGAACTCACATGAACACACTCTCAAATACTCTGTCAAAATAACACAGCAAATCAAAACAAAGGCGCAAATATGTATAACAAGGTGCTGGCTTCAAGGTGTAATTCGGACCAAGGGGTTCTACAACAGTGAACCAATTTCAAATCGCTAGTTGCATATTGATTGTTGGTACAACGATAGAATTTTTCTCAGAGATTATGAAAAAAATTTGAATGCAAGACAACACCATCGTAGTTCACCATGGAACAAACCGTTACTCAAAATAAATGTCACTTTGTGAAACTGCATGTCGGTTTGTGAAAATAAAAATGATTAGATTTTTCTTGTTTAAAAATCGAGAAAAAATAGTTGAGATTCAAAAAAAAAAAGTTTGTGCTTGGAAGAACACCCATCATCGATACAGATGGAAAAAAACATGTTTTTTTTTAAATTAAACCCCCCTTTCGCCTACATTTTATATGGGATATATTTCCACCAAATCTAACCAATCAACATTGTTTGTATAGTTTTAAACCATGGTTCTTTTTTGGCATGCAACACTTTGTTAAGATATCGAATGGTTATAATGAAACATTTTTAATCACGATACTTCATAAGGAAGCACAAAATAAGGATAATATTAAAATATGTTTTACGTATCGAAACTATGACAATAGCTTGACAGATTGATAGGCGACGATGGACTGCAACAAACGTTTTTTGTTTATATTTTCTGAAGAGATTCTCACTCTTGGGCTGCTGCATTTCCGAGGAACAAAAGTACGTTATTATCTGCTTAAGATTGGTATCGTCACAGCCATTCAAGCTTGAATTTCAGCGTGTGTAAAATTTCGTAACCGTCAATTTAAAAGAAATCGCCAAATGACAATGAGCAACTAGCAAAACGCAAATCTGTTAGTTTTGTAGCCGCTATGGGGCATCTAATTGCACTTTAAAACATCGTATCATTATCGGGTGCTTTGTGGTGAACGATGGAGTGATATTTTGACATGCTAGCAGATGCCGTAACTTCACCACATCAGTGGGCATCTCGACTAAGTGAACTACGTGGCGTTAGTGAAGCAGCAATTGCTAACGCTAGCGTTTGCTAGCGATTTGAAAATTTACACAAAGTTATCGATTAATTTTGTTCTAGCTTAAACGTCTGTCTGTGGTATCGTGTTCGAAAGAAATTTTTTTTTTATCCCAAACCCGTGTTAAGGTCGGTATCGTGTTCGAAAGAATTATTTTTCTATCCCAAACTCATGTTAAATTCCGTTTACTGATACGAAGAAGTAAAGACTCGAAAAGAAATTTCTGCAGCAGTATCCACTTGAAGAGAACAAAAAATAAAATTGGAATTTGTAAGGTTCCCACGCAAACTAATGGGAGCGGTAACTTTTACTTCCGGAAAAATGTTTTGCTCGATTATTCCGTAAAGGCCAGTATCGACCTAAAAAGTAGAGAGGCTACGGAATTTTGTTCAATATTACCAAGCGGAATTTTGACAATTGATCTGCATGGAACGAAATATCACCTTCACTCACGGAATAATCGAGCGGAACATTTTTCCGTAAGTAAAGGTGACAGCTCCCATTAGTTTGCGTGGAAATCATACAAATTACATTTTTAATATTCGTTCTTTTCAGGTGGATACTGCTGCAGAAATTTCTTTTCGATTCTATACTTTTCCGTTTCAGTAAACGGAATTTAACATGGGTTTGGGATAGAAAAAGAAATTTCTTTCGAACACGATACCGACCTTAAGTGAAGGTGACATTTCGTTCCATGCAGATCAATTGTCAAAATTCCGCTTGGTAATATTGAACAAAATTCCGTAACTTCTTTACTTTTTAGGTCGATACTGGCCTTTACTGTGGTACATGCACTTTGTCGTGAAAGTAACAAAAGTTCGAGATTTATATTTCTTTAAAGGTCGGTCCATCCCAAACCCATGTTAAATTCCGTTTACTGAAACGGAAAATTAAAAAAAAAAAATGAAACTTCTGCTGCAGTATCCACATGAAAAGTTCAAAAAATAAAATTGGAGTTTGTAAGGTCCTACGCAAACTTTTACTTTCTGAAAAATGATCCGCTCGATTATTTCGAAAGTGAAGGTGAAATTTCGTTCCATGCAGATCAATTGTCAAAATTCGGCTTTACTTTTCAAGTCGATACTGACCTTAAGAAATGAATCTTATAAAAAATTACAAGTTGCCCTTAAAGCTTGTAGTACACTGTTTGTCCAATAGCCAAATATTTGGCATAGGCAGCTAGACAGCTGACAAATATCATAGATGTTTGTCAGATGCCTATCTGCCTATGACAAATATTTGGCTATTGGACAAATAGTGTACTACAAGCTTAACGCTAGTGAAATGTGGTGTGTATTATAGTCACTAGATTCATAGTCTGGCGGATACAACGACGGGAGCCAATTTGAACTGTCACTTGGCGGAGCCAATCGAGCATGTCTCAAGTAATTCATGTTAAGGGCCTAAAAGCCATTTGTAAACAACGACTTTAAATGTCGATTTCTCATGAATCTTAAATCACTCTATGAAATGAAAGCTGCATTTGGTAGAAGAATGTTAGTTCTACCATATGGAGTAGCAAAATATGGTGAGATTCTCGTAATTCGTGAGAAATCAACGTTTAAAGTCATTGTTTACAAATGGCTTTTAGGCCCTTACCATAAGTTACTCGAGATGTGCTCGATTGGCTCCGCCAACTGACAGTTCAAATTGGCTCCCGTCATTATATCCGTCAGACTATGAATCTAGTGACTATAGAGTGTATCAGTGGAGAAAATTCAACGGTTGCAGGTGTTCATCAACTGAAACCTGCGGTATATAATTCGAGCTTGGTGGTCGCACATTTGGATCCCCAATGCTGAGCACCATCGTCAGTGTCGCCACTGGTGACTCGCCAATTTTTAATTTGTTTCCCAGTGTCAACGCAATATGTGTTTTGGTAATAATAAATCCCTTTCAAGGTGGACAAATACAAAAAATATTAGTTTAAAACAACCATAATTTTGGTTGTAACGTTTGTATTAAAAAATGGGTAAAAATACGCCGATTTGTATGGGTTTACCTTCACCCGCACTGACGGGACTAAACATGCTGCATCAATCATAGTAACGCATAAGTCAGCTGACAAAATTTAACAGCTCTATCAGTTGAACTCTAACCGTGATGGCAAAAAACAGCGTTCAAAGAACGGCACCCCGTCGCATCGAAAACGGACATCGTGCGGCACTTTGTGGACGCCGGATACGCCCGTTCCGGCATCTGCAACATCTTGGCACTATTAGACAACAATCAGAACATCGAAAGAAAGTAGCCCGGTTCCAGACGGCCGACGACCCTGAGCGAGAAGAAACTTCAAAGGATGCTGAAAAAGAAGACCGAGAGAAAAGTGACTACATCGCTGTATGCGCTTGGCCGGGAGGTCGGTTCAACCGGCCAAACAGTGACAAAGTACCTGGCGAACTTTAACATACATTTCAGGAAGCGGAAGTCGCGTCCACTGGTTTTGGAACTGCAGGCAATGACGCAGTGGCAGCGGCTTTATAAGATGGTCAACTCGATTTTCCCGGCGAATCGCGACGTGACGGTGGTGAAGGACGATGAGACCTATCTCACCTTGGATGGCAACGACTGGCAGGGCACTTCGTATTTTACTACCCCCACGAAGGAAGTGAGCTCCGAGGGGAAGTTCATTTCACACACCAATTTCCCCAAGAATGTCCTGCTGTGGCTGACAATCAGCGAGAAGAGGATGTCCAAGCCGCTCTTCTTTCGCTCCGGACATACAACCAGGGCAAAGACGCGGTGTTCTGGCCGGATCCGGCGTCGGCCCACTACTCGAAGCGATCGTTGGAGGAGATGGAGCGGCTGAATATCGATGTGATACCCAAGTCGGCGAACCCACCCAACGTCCCCCAGCTGTATCCCATCGAGAGTTTCTGGGCCAACCTGAAGCGTAAGATCTACTACAACAATTTTGTCGTGAAAACTGAGGAGGAATTGATAAATAAAACAAAGAAAGAACTCAAAAACATGCCTACACGCATGTTATCGTCCCCCAGTGCGAATGTTCCGGTAAACTACCGGAAGGCCGCTTGCAAGGGCGTAGAATTTTGCTAGTAAGCTTGAATAATTACCTTCCATAGGATATTTATCAGAACCAATTATCTGTCTTAGCTTTATTCTTATCACCATCCGAAAAAAGTCCATTTCAGCGTCAACATTTGATTTGGGCGAATCTGCTTTTGTAAACAAACACTATGACTGCTAATTTATAGGAAGTTGAATACAATTCCTTCAAATTGAATGTATCAGCTGGTAGAGATAAAGCTCCTCTTCCTTAAAGAGTGCTTAATTTGTATTTGTGACCTTTTGTTCAAGGGAAAATGACTACGGAAGCCATTGTTTAGAAAAGCAGATTCGCCCTAATCTAATGTTGGCGCTGACATTTTTTAATGCAAACGTAATTGTGGTAATATCTTTAGGTAGAAATAACCAACCAAAATTAATGGTTCAAAACAACAAAACGGATTTTTAAAACAACTAGTTTCTCAGTTTGTTGTTTCAAATGGGACTATTTTTTCTCCGTGTTTGATAATTACTTCATTTCATACTAATACTGGGGAATGGGAGGGACCATTATGGTCAATTGGTCAATCTTGTTGTTGGAAGGGGATTCTTTACTTCGATCCACCGAACCTGTTTTCAGCCATTAATAAAATGCATGATGAGAACAATCAGTGGTGGGTGATTAATGTTTGATCAAGTCAAACAGAGGGGGAATCCTATTGCTGTCGGACTTAGCTTCCATGCCACGGTGGGATGTCGTTCATATCATACATATCATCATCGTCAACCGCAATTAGACTATTTTTTTCAATGCATACGATAATTGACACTAACTGCTGTCTCAATTGCCTTCCCGTCTAGCGTTTGTTCAGAAGATAAGAATGCAACGCTATGTAATCACAATAAAATGACCGATCATCGTTAGTTCCACTTCAAACGCAGTGCATTGAGCAACCCTTTCACCATCAGATCTTCGAGATGGCCAGTTGGAAGCGTCCGGAGCACGTCCCCTTCCCAAATACATGGCACACATTCCAAGCTCGCGATCCCAGGGGAAATGATCATCAACCAATCAGCTATCGCGTCCAAGACCTCCCGCCGGAACGGATCGAGGATGCCATTCGACACATGTGCACTTACTTCCTGCGGGATGAACCCATAAGTCGCAGTCTGAATTTGGTGAACGACGTCGTGGGCATACGGGAGATTTCCGAAGTGTGGCGAAAAGTGGCCCATCAGCGGTGTGTCGTCGTTTGTTTCCGCGAGGGAAGCGACGAAATAGTCGGATTGAACATGCTGACCGTTGTATCGCGCGATGATGCGACGGATTCACAGGTCTGTATGTTACTCTAGCCATAGCGGTTATCAGTAATGGTAAGGTTGATCTATTTACAGTTCGAAAGTCGCGCGGTGAGGGACTTTGTTCACGGCACTCTTTTCATGACGGAGCAGGGCAAACTGTTCGACACGTACGGGGTGGAGCACTTTCTGTCCGCCTGGGGATTATCCGTTCATCCTGACTATCGGGGACTGGGTATCTCAACAGAAATCCTCCGGGTGCGTGCTCGCGTGTGCCAAGCCTTCGGATTGCGGCTTAGTGCGACGGTTTTCTCCCATCCGGGATCGCAGGTACCGGCGGCAAAGGTGGGCTTCCGGGATGCGGTCGTGGAACGGTTCGTAGATTTAGCGCAAAAGGGATTCAACTATCCAGTTCCGGTTGAGTTCAACAAGCTGATGACGCTGACGGTGGACATTTGAAGTTTTGTTCTGGTGGATTAAATTGGATTGAAAATAAACTGTTCTTAAAGTTTTTTAACCATCGATTGTTGCTAATGTAAATTTTTTTCCAGTAGTTCAAAATTCATTTAATTCTGGATATCGTTTCGGTTTATACAATTAGACTTTTTTTTCTCCAAGTGAAAATCCCGCCTGTCAACGGTCATGCGCATATCGTGCCAAACTGGACCATAATAAACACAAAGAAATGAGTTCATACGGCAGAGCCACCTGAGATACATAAATGAATTAAATAACCCATTTCCGCACGCTGCCAAGGCATCTGCCTTCAACTCAATTGAGTCCAGTAGCATGTGGCTAGTGTGGATGATAACGCTGTGCTTTGTGCAGCTGCTAATCTCAGCCAACGAGAAGAACGGAATGTAAGTCACTATACTGTAGATAATCACATGGTTCGAACACAAGTTTCCACTTCTAGATGCCTGCAGAGGAATCATGGGAATCACTCAATCGAAGGTGTCGTTGCTTTGGTACTAGCTCGAGGTGGATCCCGTGGTATTCCTCTGAAAAACCTAGCGGAAATCGACGGAATTCCCCTGCTGACTCGAACGCTACGAACTCTGCTGGAAGCGAACCGGTTTCACTCGATTTGGGTTTCCACTGAGGATGACCGGATTGCACGGGCGGTTGAAAGGGACTTTACGGGTAATCAAGTTCGGATCCATCGTCGACCGATGGCAGTGGCGCTGGATCATACCACTTCCATCGAATCGGTACGAGAGTTTATCGATCGGCATTCATGGGTGGAGAACGTTGCCCTCGTGCAGTGCACGTCTCCGTTTTTGAAAGTGCGCTACTTGGAAGAAGCCTTGGATAGATTCCAGCCCGGAAAGGTGGACTGCGTTTTCAGTGCCACTAGGAGTTTCAAACTGCGATGGAAGCAGGAGGAAAACGGAGGAACGATTCCGCTGAACTTTGATCCGGGGAAGCGTCCTCGCCGGCAAGACTGGAAAGGAGAATTGGTGGAAACGGGAATGTTCTATCTCGCTCGGAGGGGACTTCTTATGGAAGGCCATTTCCAGAATGACAACTGTGAGGTGGTTGTGATCGACGAGCGGGACTCTTTGGAGATTGATTCGTTTTACGATTTAGAACTAGCTAGGCAAATTATCTGTTGTATGAAGGGAATAATACAGGGTGTACAATAAGTTTGAATACACTTTAAAAATGTGTTAAGAAAATGAAGAACAAGATGTTATTTTCTGAGTCAATTTTTATTGAAGCAATGTTTATTGAGAACCTTTACGACATATTAGCTGGGAGCGCCCACCTTTGTGCTGAATGACGAGCTTGACACTGTTCTCAAAAGAATCACACGCGGCACGTCCATCGGCATCTCATCCCAGATCTTGGAAATGAGCTTCTTAAATTGGTCCATAGCGTTCACTTGATGTTCGCTCTGCTTGGCCGACATGTACGACCATACATAAAAGTCCATAGGATTATGGTCCGAGGAGCTGGGAGGCCAGAAAGTCTTATCGAGAACCACGCTTGGGCGATATTCGCCGTGTGGACCGGTGCGCCGTCCTGTTGAAAGACGTAAGGGCATCTTCAACGGTGGTCCAAACCGTTGATGGGATTTATTTTTTTAGACCAAACACAAAAACATCGCTGCACCGGTGTTGTAAGGTTTGTTTTATACTGGATCTCTTTTGTATCATTTTAAATCTGGTATATGTTTTGATCTATTCTTGCAGCAATTTGGAACAAGAAAAATACCGTTCCAAAACACTATTCGCTGCTTGATAACGACTGTTCCAGAAAGTATAAGCACTCCTTATTTTAACGGCCACTTTGAATATAATGAAATATTTCAACATTCTTTGGCTGCGTCCTTTTGTTTGCACATTTTTGAATGACAAAGTATCAAAAAAGTGCTCAGTTTTGTGTTACCTATCAAAATGCGCGGTCTTACTCCGGAACAACGAAAAAGTATCGTGCACAAATGGTGCACTTTGAGCGGACTCTCCTTGAGACAATTGGCCAAGGAAGAGGGTGTAGCGTCGGAGCGGTACGATCTGCAATTCAAAAATATAGAGAATAGTGTACGTTTGAAGATGCACTGAAGAGTGGTCGGAAATCTGGTCCTGTTAGTCCGGATATTGATAAAAAGATCAGTGATGCCTACAAGCAAAAACCAGCGACTTCCGTTCGGGATGTTGCGAAAAAACTAGGGACCTCGTCGAGTAACGTCATGCGTTCCAAAGAAAGACTTAGGCTAAAAACATCCCGGAAGCCGAAAAAACCAAAAAGGAACCAAAAACCACGGGCCCGCAAACTTTACGATTCCTTATTGTGCAGACATTCTGGGTGTTTAATAATGGACGATGAAACGTATGTGAAACTAGATTACAAAACGCATCCCGGACCACAATTCTATACTGTATGCAAAGACAAAGCCATCCCCGAAACGGAGAAGGCAATTTTTAACGAAAAATTCGCTAAGAAGGTTATGGTTTGGCAGGCAATATGCGAGTGTGGTAAAACATCTAGTCCGTAAATCACAACGGAGACGATGAACACTCAGAAGTTCGTTAAGGAATGTCTCCAGAAGCGATTATTGCCGATGATCAGGCAGCACGAAGGTCAACTAGTGTTTTGGCCTGATTTGGCGTTATGTCATTACGCACACTTTAGAATGATACAAAAGTCAAAATGTATGTTTCGTGCCGAAAGACATGAATCCGCCGAACTTCCCGGAGGCACGGCCAATCGAGACGTTTTGGGCTTTAACCAAAGCAAAGCTTCGAAACTTCATAAAAACAGCGGACGACATCCAAAAATTTAAAAAAGATTGTCCAAAAGTGGTCAAAATGGTGCGAAGTACCACTGTGCAGAAGCTAATGGGTCATGTTCGAGGAAAAGTTAGAAGTCTTAGCTATGATTAAATATTTTGATTAAACGAGAGTGTAATATTATATAAAACACAAATACAAATATTATTTGCCAAATAAAATTAATAAAACAAAAAAAAACATGACTTTTTGTTGTTTTGAAAGTGTGCTTATACTTTCTGGAACAGTCTATAATACCAATTAATGAGTGAAATTTACGCTTAAGTGCCGAAAAGTGGCCGTGTTTGGTGTGGGTGATGCTGGCCCCGGACAGAATGTGGTGTTGCTCGCCTCGGACGCTGATAATTACCCCAAGTTGCTCCCGGTGCTATCGAACTGCTTTTCGGTTTCATTCCTGAATAACGAATGGTTCTCTTAGTTTTTTTTCAGTCACTGCATTTTCAGGAAAACGCTGACTAGTTCGTAATGAGGAAGGTCCCGGAATTGTGACCGTTGTGGATTTTACGACTAATTTGGTGGGAAATTGCGATCCCGAATAGTATTTCGATTGCTCGGAAATGAAGAATAATAAAGTCTTTAGAATGAACAAACGATTATTGATGGACTGGTCATGATTAGCACTCGAAAATAGTCCATACAGATACATTTTAGAGAAGCCTGTTGTAAGGACATTTTTGGCAAGTTTACTGGGGATCTGGATATTCAGGTTTATCTTCTGGAGGAGAGGATACATTCTACCCCGAAACCGATGATACCTTGAAGATAGATTAAAAAATCATTGATTTTTTCAGAAATCGTTTTTAAATATTATATTATTTAATTGCATATTCTACAGCTTTTAAACAATCTTATGCACTTCTCGGCAGTTACGTGAATTGGTCAGAGCTTATATAAGCTTCTAGAAACTGAACGAACTCCTTAACAAAATATTTTCTAAAATCCTGTGAACTTCGGAATATCTATAAAGAGTGGGTGGAAATGACTTATGATCTTAAGATAATCATGAGGGTTGCTCGCTCTCTTTGAGAAGATAAATGGCGGAACTTCAGAGAAGTCCATTGAATTGCCGAAAAATACTAAACGTTTCTGGAAACTTGTTTGAACTTCCAAAAAGTTTGCTGATCCCCCATGGAATAAAAACAATTTTCTGGAAATATCCAGAACCTCGAGATGTAGTTTCAGCTTCTCAGAAGTTATTTGGACTTCTAGTGGGTACATCTTTTGTGTTAAAAAGCAGAATATCACAAATGTTTTAATAATTTACGAAAAATTGAAAAAAAATCTGGGAAGTTGGCTGATTTGCAATATTTTTGATAAGTTGGTGTTTATGAAGTAGGTGTTGTCGATTTTTTTAATTCTCGTTTTGGTTTGGTACGACAAATGATCGAGTAATAAGAAGTTCAACTTCTTCTTAAAACTTAAGTACCCTGAGCGTCTGGGATGTTCCCTGAACTATTAGAAAGTTTCCCTGAACTTTAGGAACTTATGTAAAAATTCTTGGAATGTATCCTAAACTTTTGAAAATTCTTCAAAAATCCTTAGAAGTTCCTGAATTTCTGGGACGTTTTCTGAAAAACGAATTTCTGGTATCTTCAATGACGTGATGCTCTCCGTTTTGACTCTTGTACATCCGCTGCCAAATTACAAATCAGCATTATCTTATACCGTTTTAACGAAATGCATGCATTCACACACTCACCTTCAGCTAAACGAAAGAGCAAGTATTCCTCGTCGTCTGCTAACGACGCACTACTGGCAGTAACAATTATTTGGCAAAAAGAAAAATCTGCGATCTCTGAAAAACAAAAATATCTGACAGGTGTCGGCGGGTTTAACAACAAGAAATACAACACCGGTGTGGGAAGGTAAAAATGGTATGTTTTAGCTGGTTGTATTCAAGTTTTGCTGGTGCAAATCAAGTATAAAGTTTTTCCAAAAATAGACCATCGCTGACGATGCCCTAATGACCCTTCCCGTAGAGGTCCCGAAGTGCCTCTACTACAGAACCTCGGTCTTATAGTACGCGGCGTTGATTTTCTCGTTTTTCTCGATGAACACCAGTGGGAGCTTCCCACGCCTGGATACGGCGCTCCAAAACATCACCGACGCGGCGTTCTGGAACCGCGGGATGTTTATCTGGGACGGAGGAACGTTGGCCAACGTCGGCACCCACAGCCGATCATTTTAGACATTGTGCGGTTGTTGCAAGACAAAGAAATTCTTGTCTTGGGGATGAGGGTGTCAACTCCCCGATCCACTAAAACCCCACCCGTGCCTTAAGCCCTGGACCCTCCTCGGAACCATTTTTCGGGGAGGGGGCTACTGTGCTTGTTGAGCACCCACTATGACTAACTACTTAGGGCTTCAGTAGTTAGGTGGTCCCTGCGACCTCCCGTTGGTCATTTCGCCATTTTTGTTGGAGATCGAGGACAATCTGGGAGGCTGCTATGCGTACCGCGTCCCAGGTGTCGTGGTCTTGGCACATCCTCTGGACCAAATTATCCGGAGTCGTGTCGTGACCGCTTCATGCCAGCTATCATGCCAGATCTCGCGCTGTCGAAGCGAGGACATTCGAAGAACACATGTTACACGATTTCCTGAACTCCCGCGCAATTGGTGCATGCGGAGGACTGTGCATGTATTGTCTAAAGCAGCCATGGCCTGACAGAATCTACGTTAAGTGGAAGTTCACTTGACCGTGTCACCTTCCAACCCACCCGGATAGTTCCGGAATTAGTCGGTGGATCCACCGACCTTTGGTGGAGTTGTTTTTAATTCCCTTTGCCACTTAACCATAGATGCGGCTCTAGTGGTCTGGGCATGGACTCTGGTCGTGGTTCGGAAAGAGTCCCCCAACGATCACCTGCAGCAGCTCTGGTGATTACTCGGTTGGAGCCGCCAATCGTCTGGTTTTGACAATTACTACCTGATAGGCGTCACCCCATGGAATCGTATTGGCCTTCTGAAACAGGCTCCCATACAAATGAAACACAAATTTCTGCGTAATTCGAGAACTAATTAAGCAAACGGAACCAAATTTGGCAGGTGGAGGTTTTGGAACGCAAGATATGTTTCTATGGTGGTTTGAGACTCCTCCGCCTTATAGAAGAGGATATCCCCGATAGGGTTGTTTCCTGAGTGCACTATGGAAGATGTTTGTTCATGCGAGGGTATTTGTTTGAAAAAAATTTGAAAATTTTCGATGCTTTTTTCAGATATCTTCCTTCTTCCTTGACTTGTCAACCTTATTGCTTTCACATAAAGACGTTGAAAACAAATGTAATTTGATTTTACTTACGACCACAACATGAAACCACATCCGACAGAACAAACATATTGTCTGAACACTTCTACAGCACGTAAAAAATGTAACCGGATACGATTTTAATTTAACGAATATTTTCATTGACCAATGTTATAATTTCTTTTGTTGTGTACCCGATGGTTTGTATAATAGATTACTGTAATCCATGTTAAATTTTATTATTGAATTAATCTTTCAGCATATGTAATATGAAAACCCATTAAATGATAAATTTTATCAACAAGCGATACGCAAGCAATTTCACCTCGTGAGTTATTAAAATAAATAGATATTTCAGGAAATTTCAATATTTCCCACTGTGAAATCTGTACAGTCGTCGTACCGCAATCCAACTAAGCGTCCTTCTACCGATCCAGGCTTCCTTAACGACGTCCGTTCACCAATCGGGTCTAATCTCAACTGCCCGGGTTTTCCTTCCTTCGTGCAGCATATTCGCTCGCTTTCGCTTGTTCGTTTTCGCCGAGGTGTCATATCCACAAACTCTCCACTTACACGGCTAACACCATTTACTCATTCACCTAATAATATTCGCATTGATGTTACTTGTTGTTTCATCACAACTCTACATCCCTCTCCTTGTCCGAAAAAAAATCATTGGTTAATTCTTAAAACTTTTTATACCGGGTTGAAATGGTTCAAACTTGGCGTTATTTTTATTTAGCGTGTGAAACATGGCAAACAAATATTTTTCTGCTGAGCCACCTGCTTGAAAAAAATATGAACTAACAATTTGTTTTGCAAACATCGAATAGGCCTTCATGTCACCATTCGGCGTATTATCGTTTGCACACCACACTGTAACCGGCCAGTGCCCATTAATGGGTAAAAATTTACCCATTTTTTGATAGTATATGAAGCTGTCAAAAAAATGGGTACTTCTAAAATCAAAATAATGCATACTAAAGACCCATTTTTCATTTTCAATGAGAGACCAAAAGATGGGTATTTTTCTACCCATTAATGGGAAAAAAATATCTTAGCATTTTCCTGACTCACTTTGTATAGTTAAAAGCTAGTTTAAAAGTGCGCTGTTCGAAAATCTTCGCGGAATCCAGTCCACGAAAACGCGAAAAATATAGAACAACTGGAGGTTAAATTGGATACCGAAGGCTTTCAAAAACTGAGAGGTACGTTATTGATATATTATAATAAATTCTTCAATTTCATCAGTAGAATCCTATTTCCGAATACGTGTTACTTCCAAAGCGTAACATCCAAGCTCTCATCAAGTTGACGTCAAAATCTCATCAGATATATTCCACGGAAACCTTCAGGAATTGTTTGGGCGATGTAGGAATTTCTCTGGATGATCACGATGTGATGATCGCTTCAATGGACCACCCCGTTGCCGGAATATTTGCCGATGTAAAAACCCCCGAACTTGACATACCTGAGAGGTAAAAGGCCTGTGGCTAAAGAGTGGATGTTAAGAATTAAATAGTTATTGCGATCTACTATATGTTTATTCTAATGCTAATTATTCAATATAAAAAGTAAAAACATATCACGAAAAATTTGTATTTCATTCCCATTTTGCATATAACAAACATTTTGAAAAATGGGTATTTCATACTCATTTTCCAAATAACAAACGTTTTGAAAGATGGGTATTTCATACCCATTTCACAAATAACAAACATTAAAAAAAAATGGGTAAAATATACCCGATAGCCTGACGTACAGGCTCTTTACTCATTAATGGGTAAAATTGTTTTACCCATTCAAGGAGTTAACCCACTTAAGTTTGAAATGGGTGATATTTTACCCATTAATGGGTACTGGATTGTTACAGTGCATGATGCTGTCCCACCAGCACATACGGGGAAATACATTTAGTGGGGCGCTGTGTTCAAGTTTCCCATGAGAGTGAGCAAGACAAAACGTCTCGTGATTAAGTCTTTCTGCTGTCACCGCTCTACGACGCAGTGGGTACAGTTTTCAATCGGTGCCGCGTACATGGGAATTTATTTCTGGAAAATCCAAAACCAAACGACGACTTCGCGGGAAGATCAGCATTGGATAGTTGCAACCTCTCTCGAATCACGGTGATTAGCGATCCCTCTGTTCAGACACAGGTGAGAGAAGAAACCTGAGAATCCCAATAGTAACCCATTACGCCTTTCGGTAAAAAAAATCCAATTAAGAATGCTTGTGAAAGACGGATACATCATCTTTTACCTTCGTAACTATCTTACGAGCAAGGAAAAAAAGTGAGTAAGCTTATATGCCTATTCGGCACACTAATTAATCTCATCGTTTCCAACAGTTCGATCATCACTCTACAGTTGGATCCGCGACAACGATCCAGAGAAGAAAACCTCAAGAAAATTATCGCATGACAAACATTTCACCTATGATTTAAACCAAAGATGTTTCGCTCCGTGGCTCTAATGTAGAACTGCGAATACTAAATGATGGTGGTGCATGTACAGCGAGCCAGTAAAAAAATGTTCGGCATGCGTGATTCTAAACAAAGTTCCCGGATAAAAATCTCAAAAGCGATTTGTGAGTATTCGCAAAAGAAAGAATTATAGTAAGAAAGAAATTTATTTCGATTTATATGTAAGGTATTAATTGCACATAAACATAGCTTATGAATTGTAGCGAGCTGGTGTTTTCTTCATTCGACGTAGACGCTTCGGAGGACATTCTCTTGTTTCAGTTTCTTCAGTGTTACACTTCACTCGTTTTGCTGCTTTCGTTAGATCCGGAACTTCTTTGGGATTCATCTTTTCAGGTACCGGGACATCCGAGGGCTGCTGTGCTGTCTCAGGCCATTTTCTCAAATGTGTCAAACATCTACGATACCGTACGCCCTCTCCATTCTCGACAATCACGTCACTACCGGTCCTCTTGACAACTGTGAATCGCTCCAATCGAAATTTTGGTTCTATCTTTCGGGTATCATAATTTTTCAGCATGACGGAGTCACCAACATCTATATTGGACGGTTTCGCGTGTAGTCGCTCGTCTGCATCCAGCTTCCCTTTCATTTTCTTTATGGCATCGGTATCACGTACACCATCATCACGATGAGATCCTGGTTCTGTTCTCAACGACGGAAGCAGATCTTTCACTGGGCGTCCCGTCAGTAATTCCATGGGAGCTTTTTTTTTTTTTTTTTTTAACTTTTTATTTGTTCTTAATTAATCAATAATTACATTTCATGTTAATCTAGGTGCTCCAACTACTACTACCGTAATTTATCAACCTTAATTGTTAAAATATATACTAATTTTGTTTACATTGTGCATGCCTTAGCAGTTCAGTATTTTAAACAGGTTTTAATGCCTGCGTGTCAATATAACAATAATAATCTTAAAACTAAAAACAAACTAACATTAATTTTAACTAAGCGTAAAGGGAATTAATCATTGCAAATGAAGATTGCAACGATTTTTGTCTGAAATTATTAATTATTTTGTTGGACATTTGCTCTAAAGTCTCAACATTCGAAATTCTATGTACTTCGATAGTACTGTACCAAGAAGGCAGCTTCAAAATCATCTTCAGAACTTTGTTCTGAATCCTTGAAGTGTTTTTTTCCTGGTAGCACAACAACTAGACCATATTGGAACAGCATAAAGCATGGCCGGTCTAAAAATTTGTTTGAATATTAGTAGTTTGTTCTTCAGACAAAGTTTTGATTTTCTGTTTATAAGAGGATATAAACATTTTATATATTTATTACATTTGGCTTGAATACCTTCAATATGATCTTTAAAATTTAATTTTTGATCAAGTACCATACCAAAATATTTCACTTGACTTGAGCAAGAAATTGAAACACCGTTCAAAGTAACTATGTGACTACTACTAGGTTTCAGAAAAGAAGCTCTAGGTTTATGTGAGAATATTATAAGTTGAGTTTTGGAAGCTTTGAGAGAAGTGTTCCATTTCTGTAAATAAGAAGAGAAAATGTCTAAACTTTTCTGCAGTCTCCTGCAAATGACACGAAGGCTTCTTCCTTTAGCGGAAATGCCTGTGTCATCGGCAAACAAGGATTTCTGACAACCCTGAGGCAAATCAGGGAGGTCGGAAGTAAAAATGTTATACAATATCGGTCAAGAATACTACCCTGAGGAACTCCAGCTCTAACAGGTATTCGATCAGATTTGGAATTCTGATAATTTACCTGTAGAGTTCTGTCAGTTAAATAATTTTGAATTAATTTCATAATATAGAGCGGAAAATTAAAGTTTCTCAATTTAGCAATCAAACCTTCATGCCAAACACTGTCGAATGCTTTTTCTATGTCTAGAAGAGCAACTCCAGTTGAGCAGCCTTCAGATTTGTTTGTACGTATTAAGTTAGTAACTCTTAAGAGCTGATGAGTAGTTGAATGGCCATGGCGAAATCCAAACTGCTCATCTGCAAAAATTGAGTTTGTATTGATGTGAAGCATCATTCTATTCAAAATTATCTTTTCAAAAAGTTTACTTATTGAAGGAAGTAAACTTATTGGTCTGTAGCTAGAAGCTTCAGCTGGATCTTTCTCGGGCTTCAAAATTGGAACAACTTTGGCATTTTTCCATTTGTCAGGAAAATATGCCAAATGAAAACATTTATTAAATAATTTTACCATGAAAGACAAGGTACTCACTGGGAGTTTTTTGATGAGTATATAGAAAATTCCATCATCACCTGGAGCTTTCATATTTTTGAACTTTTTAATTATAGATTTTACTTCATCCAAATCAGTGCCCCAGGATTCATCGAAAATATTATCCGGGAGGAAATATTCAGATAATCACGAGCAACCTGATTCTCAATAGGACTAGTAAGACCCAAACTAAAACTGTGGGAACTCTCAAACTGCTTAGCAAGTTTTTGAGCTTTTTCCACATTTGTTAACAATATTTTATCACCTTCTTTGAGCGCTGGAATAGGCTTTTGAGGTTTCTTTAAAATTTTGGAGAGTTTCCAAAAAGGTTTGGAGCTCGGGTCTAATTTTGACACATTATCTTCAAATTGTTTGTTCCTCAGGGCAGAGAAGCGTTTTTTAATTTGTTTTTGCAAAACTCGCCAGATAATTTTCATGGTAGGATCGCGTGTTCTTTGATATTGTCTTCTACGGATATTTTTCAGACGGATCAAAAGCTGAAGATCGTCGTCAATTATAATTGAATTGAACTTTACCTCGCATTTTGGAACTGAGACAGCTCTTGCTTCGACTATAGAAGTAGTCAGAGATTCAAGAGCATCATCAATATCATTTGTAGTTTCCAAAGGAATGTTAGGATCAAAGTTATGTTCCATGAATGTTTGATATTGGTTCCAATCAGCTCTATGGTAATTGAAAGTAGAACTGTTGGGGTTAGTAATTATTTCTTGGGATATTTCAAAAGTTACTGGAAGGTGATCCGAACCGAAGTCAGCGTGGGTAACCAATTGGCTACAAAGTTGACATGAATCAGTTAAGACCAAATCAATAGTTGAGGGGTTTCTTGCAGAAGAAAAGCAAGTTGGGCTGTTTGGATATTGTATGGTATAATAACCCGCAGAACAATTATCAAATAGTAAATTACCATTGGAATTGCTTTGAGCATTATTCCATGAACGGTGTTTTGCATTAAAATCACCAATAATGAAGAATTTGGACCTATTACGGGTAAGCTTCTGAAGGTCACCCTTGAGGAGATTCTTTTGCTGTCCTACGCATTGAAATGGTAAATAGGCAGCTAATAGTGAAATTTGACCAAATTTTGTTTCAACAGAAATCCCCAAAGTTTCAAAAACCTTGGTATCAAATGAAGAAAGAATTTGATGTTTGATACGCCTATGGACAATTATGGCTACGCCACCACCTGGACTATCAAGACGATCATTGCGGTATACAAAATAATTGGGATCCCTTTTTATTTTATTACCTGGTTTAAGAAAAGTTTCAGTTACAACGGCAATATGCACGTTATGAACTCGTAAAAAGTTAAACAGCTCGTCTTCATTATCTTTAATAGATCGAGCATTCCAATTTAAAATATTCAGTGTCCATGGGAGCTTTTTCTGTGACAGAATGAGGTGTGGTATTGTACATATAGACGTACTCCTGAATAGCTCGTCGCCAATCTACACCAGTTGCTTTTGCGATCCGCAATGCTCTCAAAATCCCTTGATTTTGCCTCTCAACCATTCCATTCATTTGAGGCCAATAAGGGATAGTATGAACAATTCTAATGTTCTTGCTTAAACAATAGGCAGCAAATTCCTCACTCGAAAAGGGTGGGCCATTATCGCTACGAATCGCTTCAGGATAGGTTTGTTCTGCGAACACACTCTCGAGTGCCTCAACCGTTTTCGATGTAGTTGTACCTTTCATCTCGATAACTTTGAGGAATCGACTAAAGTAGTCGACTATCACTAAAAACGTAGTACATTCCTTTGCTGAGAAAAAATCGATTGCGATTTGCTGCCAGGCCCGTTCGGGCATTTCTTTCCGCAACATAGGCTCTGGTGGGTTTTGTCTGCTGACTGCTGCGCATCCGTGACATTGTCGGATTTTGTTTGTGACGTCATTATCCAAACCTGGCCACCACACTCGTTCCCTGAGGCTTCGACTCATAGAAACCACTCCAGGGTGACCTCGGTGAGCGATTTCTAGTGCTCTTGCCCTCAGTTTCACTGGCAGAACAATTCTTTCATCTCGAATCACAATTCCATCAACAGTTCCTAGTTCTCTTTTGAAAGCTTGATACCGATACAACTCAATTGGCCATTCAGCAGATTCAAGTGCTTTTATAACCGCCGTTAGGGTTTCGTCTTTTCCGGTTTCGCATTTTATCTCAGCCAGTGTAATTGCCGCTGGGCCTACTCCTACTGCAAACAAAAAGTGTTCAGCGCCATCATCAAATGCTGTGTCCTCTGAGTAACAAGGCGTGATAGGATATCCGAGATATTAGCTGTTCCGGGGAGATATTTCATTACAAAATCATATGGTTGCAAACGTAGAGCCCAACTTTCAGCTCTTGAACAAGCACGACGGCCTGTCTGATGCTTCCCTCCGTAAATATACTCCAAGGTTTTGTGATCAGTAAATATCGTAAAGTGTAACCCAAACAAGTAGAAATAAAACTTTTCAACCGCCCATACAACGGCAAGCGCTTCACGCTGGGTTTGTGGATAAGTTCTCTCAGCTACGGTTAAACCTTTTGAAGCGAAACTGATAATTCGTGCTGTATCCATGCTATCCCTCTGGACTAGCACCGCCCCGAGGCCTACCGGGGACGCGTCTACGTAGAGCTCTATATAATCGGCAGGGTCAAAGAAGCCAAGTCTCCGCACGTTATTAGCTAGCTCAATTCGTAGGTCTTTAAATGCCTTTTCCTGGGCTGCCCCAAATGAATCAACCTCGCCTCGGATGAACTGCCGCAGAGGTTCAGTTCTTGTAGATAGTCGTGGAATGAAGTGACCGACAAAGTTAATCAGTCCTAGGAAGCTGCGAACCTCTTCTTTTGTTTCTGGCTTTCGAAAGTTCTTGATCGCCAGAATCTTTGCATCCGAGGGGCTGATACCTTTTGCGTTTACCTTAAAACCCAGTATGTCAAGTTCTTGTACACGAAAAACACATTTGCTCTGGTTCAACATGGCATTGTTTCTTTCCAAAACCGAGAGAACTTCTTGCAATCGTTCGTCATGTTCAGCCAAAGTTCTTCCAGATATTATGATGTCATCGATGTATATGATAACCCCCTCAATACCAGCCAACATTTCTGTCATGACTCGCTGGAATATCTCGGGTGCGCATGTTATTCCAAACATTAGTCTTTTAAATCGCATTAGCCCTCTTGCTGTCATGAACGTAGTTACATTTCTTGATTCGGGGTGCAATTCGATGTGGTGGAAAGCTGATGTTATATCCAATCTTGAGAAAAAATTCGACCCTCTCAGCTTGTTTAAGAAGGTATCAATAACTGGCAATGGGTAGTGCTCACGTTGGATAGCTTCATTTGGATATTTCATGTTGATGCAGAGACGAACATCATTCTTGCCTTTTGGAACAACCACCATTGGGGAAATCCATTCTGGTGGTCCTACCACTTTTTCTATTACATCCGTACGCAGCATTTCCAGGATTTTATCGTCAACTCTTTTTTCCATTGACGCTGGAACTCTCAAGTAGGAGATGAGTCTCGGTGTTACGCTTTTGTCAATAGACAATTTTATTTGCACATTTGGAAACTTTGGGAAAGGCTTCACCTTGGTTTCTATGTGATTAACTTTGAGGCCTACTTTTAACACACGAAGTTCTTCTGATGTACGTTTACTTAACAATGATTTAGTTGCTCCTTTTACTACAAAGAATTCTGCGTAACTTTGTGGTTTTGATGAGTTTACCGAGATGTTGGCCTCAAAGATAGTCCGCACACACAGATCGTCATTGCTCGCGTATGCTGTAAAGCTACGCTCACAATAGGACCTTATATTGTGAACTTTAGCGTCAACCTCAACAAGCTTTTGCCACACGTCTTCAGTAACAGCATTAATCGCAGAACCTGAATCAATTAGGAATTCGACTGGAAGTTTGTCAATCATGCACGTAATAAGTCCATCGTTTAAATCCGGGATACCCTTGTTCACCTGTTGAATATTAAAACAAGTTGAAGACTATGATGAAAATAATACCAATTAATTTTTTTTTTTTTTTTTTTTTTTTGTATTTCTCAGATAATCAAAGTATCGGTTCAAATTTCAGCAAAATAATCAACGTATAAATGGAAAAGTAAACGAAACTATTCTACCTTCAAGACATCTTCCGGCTTCGGGCGTTGAGGCATTTCCTCTTTCCACACATCCGTTTCCGATAATGCATTAGTCTCCTGCAATGGACGCTTCCACGCAGTTCTGCGTTGTGCAACACTGCCCTTGCTGCATTTCCGCGCGAAGTGTCCTGTGGTATCGCATTGGTGACATCGTGATCCAAGAGCGGGACAGCGAGGAAAATTGCCTCGCTCGTGCCTCCACGACCCACATCGATCGCATTCATTGCTCCTTCGATTACCCGTTGACTGCCTTCCAACCATGGATCTATCTGACAAACTTTTCCGGTTTATTGGTTGATGATACCTCTCTTGTGTTTTATTGAATCCGGAACCATTTGGTTTACCATTACCGGCTACTGATTGACGCTGCCATTTTTGTTTCACCGATGCAACTATTTCCTCCTGTCTAAACGGTTTATTTTTCTCTCTTTGCTGCAGTAGAATTTCTCGGTTGATCGCGTAACTTATCAAATCGTCAAGATCCATTACATTCTCCAGACCTTTGTCCCGAACACGTTCATCTCGGGTACCCATTGTGATCTGATGGAGAATTTCCTTTTCCTCGCGCTCACCGAACTCGCAGCGACCTGCTTGTGTGCGCAGTCTGAGTACGAATTGGTTGAACGATTCGTCACCGACTTGCCTTATGGAACGGAAAACTTCGAGCTCTACGCGATCATTAGTCTTGCCAACAAAAAACTTTTGGAGCCTCTTGATCCCGTTATCATATTCGGGGAGTTCTAGTGGCATCAACGGCACTTTCACACGGCGCTGCAATCCTCTTCCGCCATAAGCCAACATCATAACTAATTTCTCATGCTGTGACTGGATATTTTTCATTTCAATAATGAGTTCGAAGGACCGGTGCCACTCTTCCCATTCTCTTCTTAGATCTTGTGCATCTACCGTAGCATTGAACGATGCTAGCGACCATACATGGCATTTCACCCAAGTGCGCCTCTCACATGCGTATTGCTTGCCTCCTCTGGGGATGAACCAGTTGCCACACTGGCGAGCAAATCACCACGCTTACGATGAGTGCAAAACAAGCCAAGTGTGAGAGGGAGTCTCTTGAGAGCATTTGTGGTGAAAATTTGAGAGCACGCTCTCGAGTGAAATGAACGAATTGTGCTCTCGAGCGCACCCACCTAGTTCTCGCTGGTGTCTTCTTGAGAGACCGTTTGCAGAGCCAAATCTTTAGAAAATCTTCAGTGCCCTTTTTATGCATGTTTCCAAACTTATGAGTAAAAGTTGTGAGGATTTTTTCAATTCCTTTGTGAATGACTTAGATGTATAACTACTCCACCTAAGTTGTTAACCGATATACAAGGAAAAACGTGATAATAAGATAATAATGGAGAAATATAAGGCTTATTTCTTTAGTAGTTATTCGTTTCGGGTGTTGATGGGGCACATTCGAAACTGTTCAATGCCTTACCACATGTTTCGTCTTGGGGTTTTTTGGGAATGGAGAATGTTCTTATGATAGGTAAGAGACCCCTCCCTTCTCTGAAAGGGGAGACTCCCATACAAATGAAACACAAATTTCTGCAAAATTATTGAAACCAAATTGGGCATGTGGGGTTTTCTGGAGGCGAATTTTTTTTCTATGGTGATTTGAGACCTCTCTTCTCTAGAAGGGGGAAGGAAGCTCTCATACAAATTGAACTAAATTTGGCATGTGGGGTTTTTGAAGGCAAGATTTTTTTCTATGGTGGTTCGAGACCCCTTTTTTGACTGGGGGGAGGTGCTCTCATACAAATGAAACAAAAATTTCAACCAAACATGAGAACTATCCAGGCAACCGAAACACAAATGTGTATTATTGCGATAGGCAGCAGGTTCGGATAGAAGATAGAACCCCTTCTTATTCAAGAATGGGGGCTGTTTCAGTTATTCTTAGTGCTACATTATGCACAAGAAGTTAATATCAGATTATGGACGAGAAAACTACGTTCAAACTGACAGGACACGGTGTAGTTTGAAGAAAAATGTTTTGTCTATGACATGCTTCAACACAAAAAAAAGCCATGGTAGACACTGACGATCCGAGGATTAAATTTAAAACACACACCTTCGTTTTATTTTACAGAAATAACACACATTAGCAAACGAAAATATAACAAAAATTATAAAAAAAGCGCCAGTTCTATTAAATTTTCATTCATTTGGTTCAGCTTGCATGAAATAGAATGATAAACTCTAGATTTAAATTTTAAATGGGCGTTATTGCAAAATCATCATATCTAGAAACCGCTGAAGAAAGTATCAATAACTACATCTCATTCAGCGGAAGAAAATGTTTACATGTATAAACTCAATCTGTTATAATAATTGATTTATTAAGATATAAATGAAGAATGACACTGGCGTTCCCTTTGTTTTAATTTGAAATTCTGTCGAGTATAGATCTGTCAAATTCCATAGCTTTTGCTCGCTTTGACAGTTGCATCCCAACAAGACGCCAGAAAAAGATGTCCAGACTCGGTTTCGTTCTTATTGCCCCATTTATTCGTATTCTCGCTCAGTTATCTTTGTTCTATGTGGCTTACTATTTATAAATAATACGGAAAGATCTATCCTTGTGCTTCTTGGTGTTCTGCAGCCATGTAGTACATCTCGATGCTGATGATGCTGTCAGTGGCCGAATTCGGGATGGATCCGGTAATTGGTGACCGGTATGCAAACCTCGGAAGAGTGGCGACTTCCGATGGCCCGTGATGCGCTGGGGAATATCACTTACCCGCAGACGAGACATAGCTACAAGATGGCGAGTCTTTGGCGGCGTACGCGATCTCCTACATCTATCTGGACGTAACACCTTCGTTTAAAGGATATTAGGTCATTCAAGTAAAAAAGAACGCACCATATTACAATCTCGTTTTTTCACTTTGGTCTTTCATGTGACGAATAGTTACCAGAACCTCAAACAGAGTTATTGTGTGTTTTTATTGTGTTATTGGTTTTTTTAAGCAAACATTTAAGCCTATTCAGCTAAGAACTATTTTTTTTTGTGGTTAGGCTTCATTCCATACAATTTACAGAAAAATCTCACTGGGCTCAACCACCATGGATTTCCTTAGACAATTTCACGATACTGGAATACAAATTTAGTCGGTTGGATTAGGCTTACTTATAACAACGGTTTTCTTGATAAAAGAGGACTCACTAAATCTTTTCAATTGGCTAGCAACTGCAAACTAATAAGTTCCACTAGATTTTGGAACTACGTCCAACCAATGCGTCAATTAAATCTAGAAAGAACTGTAATTAAAGATGGCCTACATCTTAACATATTACGTAACGGGGGAATCCCTACTTATATTAGGGTAACGGGATGTAATGTTAGCTTAGCTCCTTCATTTGTACAAAATGTGTCATTAATTTAGCAATAATCAATAAAATCATGTTGCTTTTAGGATGACCGATGTAATCCAAAGCAATTGAGACAATATTAATCATCTTATAGTAGCCCGAATAAAAATTTACATCAGGCTGATGTCTGATTTCAATGTCTACATCAACATGAAATTCAAATGTACATCTTACGTTGAACATTAGAAATCAGATCGTTTTCGCTGTATTTAGGCAAGGTAACATGATGTTAACATCAGACATTTTCAAACAAATTTTTTCTAATCCAATGTCCCTTTAACGTCATAATTTTGACATTCAAATAAAATGTTTTTCTGATGTTTTAAGATATCAAAGCATATTGATGTTTTCAAATGTATTTGAATAAAACAGCACAGTCAAAGGATTTTTGATGTTTTCAGGTGTATTAAAGGTTATGAATAAACATCTAACATATGTTTTCAAGTGTCGATTTTATCCAATAAAAGAGATGATGTATGATGCATTCAGATGTAGAAAAACGTGACGGTGTATCGTTTCCGGATGTTTTCAGTTGTAGATAATAACATTAAAACCAAATAATCTGAAAGCATCAAAATCACTTGTTAGGCTAAGGTAAATTTTTATTCGGGTGTTGAGTAAAGTACATAAAGTAAATATGCACCAATATCGCCAAAACATATACGATTCACACTTAATTCTAATCGCATCGGATATTTACCGATATTTTATGAGTACAAAATATTACATCTATAAGAACATGGATTTCAACGCAACGTGTGATTGTCATGACACAAGATGTATTCTGGCTTATTATGAATACAACATTTTACTTCACAAAGACCTTTGATTCTATTGTAACGTTTCATTCTTATGTTGTAAAAAGTTTTCTAATGCTGTAGACCTGCAGTCTTTTACAGTAGAATGAAGTTTATTTCTAAGGTAACGGCCAATTATAATATCATCAGATGTGTTTAGATGTCTTAGGTACACAACATTTCACACATACATAACGTTTGATTGTCATGTAATTTTACATTCTAGTTTTATAAGACGTGTTCTGATGTTAAATTTAACATCATCAATACGTTTGTTTTTAATGTGAAGTTTAAATATGTTGTATTTATATGTACTAGGGCGTTACTTTGAACTCTGAATACATTTAGAATACGACAACCCACATTCAAATTTAATGTTTGGAAGATGTCTGCTAATATTTTTTACATCACCATTTCTATTCGGGAGTTCACTTCCGTGTAATTTTCGAAGTTGCATCCAAGAATAGACCCAATTAGGCGCCTGTAGACCGACATCAAATCCACATCCCTTGAAAGTTTCTGACTTTATAAAAAGAGTTTTCGTGATACATACTACCAAATGTCTTATCTTAGCAAGTGTAGAGCTAGTTGAATCTCAGCTTGAAAACTTTAAGAGTTATAATCAAAAATGTAATCGATGGTTGCATAACAGGCTGAGTCAAGGGACACATACCCTATTACTTCAAAATTTTGCAGATCATTTTTTTGGTCTTGCTATACAATCTGCGGTCATATCAGAGAAATGTGTCTTGCTTCGCGATCAGATTCAAATGGGTATTTATAATTCTTGCCATCCGTGGCACTGCGATATTAAAAGAGAGTAGATTCAACATTTCTCACCCAAAAAGTTTCAAAAACAAACTATTTGAGGAGTAAATAGTTCTTCTTTTATGCAATTTTTTCCAAACCTCTGATTACGACGTTTCAAATGATGCCAAAATGGCTAACCGGTTTATATATGAAGATTAATAATTTTCTAACCGGCAAGCAAATTCATTTGAATCGGGTATTTTTTGCATGGTTATGGTTCCGCTTCGGGTCCCTTGCGTTCGGAGCCTAACACTAGTGTTCGCCGTAGAAATACCCTTACTGACTGAGTCTCTGAATACTCTGGCTTTCCTGTCATTAAATTTGTGAGAGTTAGCGACTTATTTTTGTTTGTTGTTTACACGCTAAATGAACAGTGGATACATGTCAAATAAAACGGGCTTGACTAAAAAATATCAAATTATTAATTAAAGCTCTAGGGGCGGTTCACTCCGGGCACACCATGCAAAAACATTTCTGACACCATTGGTTCTATCTGAGTACATTCGTTAACTCGTAAAGCAGTCGGTATACCGTATAGCGCCAAAAAGCAAAGATTTTACATTACAGTACACCTGGGTCGCACTCGGGCACATTCAGATGCTTATATTTGTACAAAGTCGATACAGTCGGTACAGTTGATGACTGGTAATCACACAACTGATGAATATATTGGCACAAAACATAGTGATTTCCTCCTTGCTTAAGCTTAAGAAAATATTAAAATTCACTGTGTTGGCCAGATGTAATTACCCAATGCATCATATAGATGAACTGAGGAATTTCATTTTTTATCAATTTTATAAAAAGAAACAATGTTACTTTTCGAGTTTAGAGTAGCTTGCCTGTAGCTCCAACATAATATGATTTATTCACATTTTCGCTTTCCCCTCTTTTCAAATGTTAGTCTAGAGTTATAAGTTTAGTCATTGGACCTCAGCCTTGGTCTGTAGGTTAGAAATAGGTAGAAAACTAAAATTTCATGAATCTGTGTAAGTTATTTTCGTTTTACGAATGTGCCCCATGACTGTCCAAAACTACCCCACGTACGGGGCACATCCGGACAAATATGTATTTTTCCGAAATGCAAATAAACAACTCAAAATTGCATAAACGCACACCTTTAACACACTCTTATGATGCTTCGATGTCCAAATGACAACTAGAATGAATTCAGGATCTCTGGCGACGTTCACAAAATATAAGAAAAATTGTAAGAAAAAGTGTCGAAAACTACTCCCCTCTCCCCTAGAACATGTGAATTTTTAATCAATGTATTAATTTTAAATTCAAATATTGAATGTAGTTAAGGCCACTGCTTTATATGGAGCTGTCCTATTGTGCACTTGCTTAGCAACGCGCAAAGCGTTTTATCCGTCGTCGCCAGGAAATACATATGGTTAGGGTTTTGGCGCGTTTAACCACGCATAAGACACCCCCACTCCCATTCCTTAAACATTAATCTATTTATCCTGTATAGGGTGAATGTTAGGTTCCTATAGTTGCTTATGGAGTCTCCATTCACAACTATAGAAATCTAATGCTTCAAAGGTACCGCAACAATTGCAGCCTTACCCTATGCAAGATAATGTATTTTCAAAGGTAATATTATTGCCTATGATTTCGTACATGCTCCATTACAAGAATCTGCAATCCTTTATTCCCAAGGTCAAATTTATACGTTATAACGAACATATCAAAACCGAAATGAATAAAAATGGAAACCGGAACCTGAACGACAAACAATTCACAAACGCGCTTGCTAATCTACTTATTTAGAGAATCAACATCAGTGTATCTGACCAGTTAACGCACTCCAGAGTTCTCTGGGGTGCGGTTCTCTGTATTCACTGCAGTGCGTTTCAGAGCGCTGAGCTTACTCGCCAGTGGCTTTCAGAGGCAAGTGATTTAATTTCACCGCGCAGCTCTTTTCAAAAACTACAGATAAAGGAAGAGTGTGGAGAGTATGCTGCTGCGTGCAGCGCTCCTGCATGGACAAAAAGAGAAGAGGAAGTGGTATATTCGCTCTTGTCTCCCACTGAGGAGAGGGACAAGTATGCTAGCGACCAACGTAGTCCTCCTTCGTCATTCATCTGAAATTAAGCCCCAAGGCAGAGAAGAACAATATATAACAGGAACTTCATCCAACAAAACATATGTCAAAATTATTTTCATCCTAAATTCAATTATTATGTGTGCTTTGATGTGATTGCCCATCGTTCATCGTATGACTTGGTTTTTTTAATCCACATCGTTGTAATTTACTTCAACTCAATCCACTTCTTTTTTATCCACTTGTTTGAATCCACTTCGATTTAATTCACCTCGTTTAATTCCACTTCATTTTGTTTAAGCTCCAATGCACCTCGGCTTTCAATCTGACTAGTCCTGGTTATAAGTATGAGGAGCGCTTTGGTTCCACCGGACCCGCCATCTTGTTTTTAATCTTCCCTTAAACTTTTCCATTTTGCAATTATTCCACATCTCATTGCCACTTTGCCATTATTTTCTTTTTCCTTTTCATCTAGTATTCAGATTGTCATTTTTTTGGCCAAATTACGACCAAAAGTTTTATTGTGAAAAAATCACCTTCTATCGTACTGGCTGTGCCAAATTGTGGAATTCAGCAGTCGTCGTACCGCAATCCAACTAAGCGTCCTTCTACTGATCCAGGCTTCCTTAACGACGTCCGTTCACCAATCGGGTCTAATCTCAACTGCCCCGGGTTTTCCTTCCTTCGTGCAGCATATTCGCTCGCTTTCGCTTGTTCGTTTTCGCCGAGGTGTCATATCCACAAACTCTCCACTTACACGGCTAACACCATTTACTCATTCACCTAATAATATTCGCATTGATGTTACTTGTTGTTTCATCACAACTCTACACCCACGAAAACACAAGTCTCAAATACGAATATACGTGTAGTGGTAAGCTTAAGACTAGATTTTGATTGTCATTTTCTTACACATATGCTCAAATAGATTTACCAATACAAGGACAATTCAATCATTGATTTCGAAAACTAATTACGAAGTCTTCAACCTTAAGTGAAGTGGAGATCTCGTCTGCCTCGGTGATCTCATCCAGATTCTTGCACTGGCTCATCACCTGAGAGACGAGGGCGCGTACTTCCACACCCTAGCCTAAGGCCTGTCTTGCCAGGTCTCTATACGCCGGGCCCTTTAGCGTAGTCGCCTTCTTTAGATCCAGGAGCATCTCGCCGGTGCGGGTACGGCGTATACTCCGCACGTCGGCGCCTAGGCCTGCCAATTTAGCGTCCTCGCTCATCGCTTTCAAGACCTCCGACTACTTTGACGCCTCATCTTGACGATGAGGGCTTCTCCGCGGTTACGTTTGTGGGCCACTGTCGCTTGTCCTTTTCTTCTATGGTTTTATTTCCCTTTTTTCGGACCTTCTTCCCTGCCACGCCTGGGGTCGTCACTCGTCCCCCATCTAGCACTAGCGTTTGGTGCCCACCCCCATGGATATATGGACCTCCGACTGGACGGCTGCTTCCGCCTGGGTCTGCTTCTGAGGCCTTCAGCAGCCAAGCATGCGCATCCCTGGCACTTTGGTCGGCGTTAGAGCTGGCCTCCAGCCTTTCCTCTACTTGCATGCAGCCCGTAATTATCATGAGTAGTCTAAGGAGGCTCAGTTTGAAGTCCTTCGCACAAGAAAGCATGCTGATGACGTGAAGTTAATAATCACGTCGAATTGCTCAGAAACCTGGCCACTTTAGACGGGTTTCCTGCATCCTATCCATGGCCCAGATGAGTCCTGGCCCATCCATGGCCACGCCTAGCATGATGACACCTGCATCCGATGCCGTAGCACTACCGAACGTGTCGCTCATGCCAGATCCCTCCGTTTTACGCGGTGGGGACCTCACTAGGCCGCCTTAGCGGACGCTTTCCGGGTTTTTCTAGTTTCCTCCATGTTGTTGGGTCCTCCAGCCGCTATCCAAACCCACGTGGAGTAGTTGCTAATAGATCCCATGCTAGCAGGGAGGCCATGCGAGGGCTGACACGACTCTTCATGGGGAACCGTGTTCAGAGCCGGATCAGCGTAAGATAGGTATAGGGTCATCTGAGCCTACTCCCGCCTGACTGGCGAGGTCGGTCGAAGGAGGATGGAACGTACTGGCCTTCCAAGGATTTAGTGGGACGGAGACGACATGTGCCACGGGAACCTCGCCATTTCCTGCTCGGGCAGTACTGAGGGAGACGACACAGGCGCCAGCTCGAATACAACGGTACCACTAATTATTCTTTTCGCAGCCAGTTGCCATAATTGGGGTTTTACTGGCATCCACCCCGATGCACCGTAAGGCGCTCCCTGCGTAGTCCGTTTAGCCGTTAAGGGGACCTTAACGTTTCCAAGGTGCACAGCGGGAAGACTAACTACATTCACACCTTAAAGCACATGTCTGTGTGTATGTATGTGAATGTGTGTATGTGTATGTGAATGTGTGTGTGTGTGTGTGTGTGTGTGTGTGTGTGTGTGTGTGTGTGTGTGTGTGTGTGTGTGTGTGTGTGTGTGTGTGTGTGTGTGTGTGTGTGTGTGTGTGTGTGTGTGTGTGTGTGTGTGTGTGTTACAAATAATGTCACAACGGTTTCTCAGCCACTTGTGAACCGATTTCAGTTCTGTTAACGGCTACAACAAATTACCCAAAGTCTCCATTTACTATAACAACTCAATTATCAACGAACATGTACTTATTACGCATCTTGAATTCATATCGATCGTCAAAACTGACGCTTAGGATTGTCTAATAATTCATTCAATGGACTGATTATATGAAATTTCTAATAGTTATATAATTTTCCCTTTTATATAACTTACAATAAACAGGTCGCTAAGCACTATTAATAACAACATTTAATTCATAACGATGAACAATACGTCTAAAATTGACAAATAGTTCATTTTATAAACTGAAAATATGTCATTTAGAATATTCCTGAACTTCCTGAAATTTCTGATGAAAATAGGTATCCAGTACAATATTGGCCACATTTGAGTTCGTATTTCTGGTGAAGTGTAAGAAGGGTTCAGTCTCACCATCGGTGGATTAGTTCGGATTTCAACCTGGATTCGTCCATACAGCGGACTGCTTTCCACAATGTACGTTTAAGGTATTGAATAAAAGTAAAATCCAATAAGACTTCGTTAGTAGTTGATTGCAGTTTCCTACCAACCAATGGAGCTAGTCGCGAACACAATGATCGTATGATTTATGCCTACTGTACCTAGAAACAATGAAAAACGCATCATCTCATGATGACTTAATAATAAGAATGGAACCACCATGACGCTGCGTTTCAACCGGTGCACTTGTAATGAAGATAAGAATCGTTATTTGCGCTATTAGTAAACAGTACTTCGCCTGTGCTGGTGTTCTCGCTAACACATCTGAATCTTCCATCCAGTATTAGGGAACGTCCATTAATTACGTCACGCAAAAATTGACTTTTTATAATCCGGGGGGAGGGGGGGGAGCTGCCCTTGTCACGTTTTTGATGGACCTTCAAATTTTTTGTATGGATCGTTTTTCGTATACGCCTCAACCATACTGCGTGACATAATTAATGGACCTTCCCTTATTAAACTAATCGACCTCACATAGTACAACTGTCGGCCAAATGATCGTTGAAGTTTTGCATGTAAGGTTTTCATTTCACTCATCAGATCTACATCACTCATAAAACTTAAGGTGCAAATAGATTTTTTTTAAATAGCTGGTCTTACGATAATTATGACGAAGCCTAACCAACTTGTATATTTCTATATTAAAAAATAACTGATTTAATATACCGTACAAAATCATTGTAATTTATGAGTTTCAAGTCATAAAAAGTTCGAAATGGCTAGAAATTACCTTCCACCTCGCACTTTCGAAGGGTTGAATTGCTAACAAATTCTCGCAGTCAGCGCTCCCCTCGCAGAGCGGTTCCGACTGCGCCTGCTTAGACTCAATGCGAAAACGTGAGCGTGTCTTTTGTATTTGTATTTGCCATGCTCTCGTGACAGTTGGCGGCACAACAAATATTAGCTGATAGAAGCTAATAGCAGGCCGGGCGAAAAATATCATTCACTTGACCGCAAGCTCTGACTTTGCGCGATTCGTTATAATCAGCCGCACTCCGAAAGTACAACGCGAGTGGAAGTGTGTTTTGAAATCGAAAAGATGGTTTGGACACGCCCCAAGGACGTACCGTATCCCTCGGTGTGGCACACCTTCAAGGCCCGGGACGTCGACAGCGACCGGATGGTGAACTACGTGGTGCAGGATCTGCCGGAGGAGCGCTTCGAGGAAGCCATCAACCATATGCTGGGGATCTTCATCTACGATGAACCAACGTGCAATGCCAAAAGTGAGTGTGAGTATGGACGGATGTTCATGGTTCGATTTCGTATTTATGAGGTGACAAGAAGCAAGTCTGTATTTTTTTGTGCATCTCAGAATGCTGGAAACTTTCATTCTGAGGTAGAAAGATACTGACAAACCGGCTTATTGTCACCTGTGATGAGGTCGGATTCGCCCTTATTACAGTTATATCTCGGTTTAAGACTCTGGTGATTCAAAGAGAAAAATGATTAAAAGAATCAATCATTGTAACTTGGTATTTTTACAAATGTTTACGTTCTTTTCAAATCGCTCGCTTGAATCATTTGTGTGCGAGCACAGGAGAAAACAGTTGGTCGAATAGGTCATAGCGGTTGTTGTGTAAATTATCACGTTGTGAGAATGCCGTTGCAAACTAAGACATCCATGTATCCAGTGCTTTGGCTATTATCATTGTATTTCAAACATTAGCTTGCTTCAAGTTGATCGGAAATACACATTTTTTTTTGCTGTGAGTGATTTAATTTTATTCACAAAGACTCGCAAAGTTCTCGCATTTGGTGCGGCGTGTAATCAGCTGATAATGATGCGCTTGTGACCTTGGTTTGGAGCGGTTTGTATAGACGTTTGTGCTACTTGTTTTTTCATCATTCTTTGTAATATAAAAGCTTTGAAGTAGGTACCTAATTCTGTGTTTCTACATTATCTATTAGCAAGCGCATACAAGCATACTTCGATTGCAGCAACTTTATTTTTCTGACTTTTTTGATTAATTTCTCGAAAATAAAAAGTGAACCAGGGAAAATGATTCCACCAGTAGATAGATGACATATTCTTTTGACTATCTAAGTTTTAATTTATTATTATTGACGTATAGTTAGTAATCGACGGTGGAATTCGAAAAATAAACTAGCTTTATATCGAGGTATGCCTGTACATTATGAATGTTTGATAAAATAAGAAAGGTTGCATTCAGAGTAACGATTGTGGGGGTATCAAATCACTCAATTGACTCCAATTTGCGTAGGAATATTTGTACAAGATAATCTGACTTATGTTGCTTTATTATTTATCATCAATTTACTAAATTGCTTCAATTGGCGTTCTCTCGTCAGTTAGACCGATCATAAGCGTGGGCGTGTTTGTCTCTTTGTTTGGACACTGATAATATGAATAATGTGTACTTTTATTATGCGATTGATGAGGAACGAATCGATTAGCTTCTGGAAGGCAATTTTCATCCTTATTCACAAATTAATGAGCTCCATACGGTGTAGGGTGAAGCAACTGTCATTTACTCACAGCTCGTTGATATTGTTTGACGATCAATAGTCTGTGAATGGAATTTGCTTAGCTTTCACCTTATCGAAAATAATAAATCGAACATGTGTTTATCGCTGCCACCATATCCATCCCGTCAGTGATATTATATTTGTGATAAATACAAGTTCGAAATCTCGTCGATGCAAACAGGAATCTATAATGTCTGACAGCCATATATCTGCTTGTGACTAATATTTGGTTATTGTACAAATCGTATGCTACAAGCATTAAGGTAAATATTCACTTTATTAATCAATATTTGTACTGGTCACATAAAGGGTGTCCACGGTATAACTGCATGAAAAAGAACTACTCGCTATAAATAAGTCCCTGGACCGATTATGATAAAGCTTTCAATGAATGCAAAACATTATATCTAGAGAAAATCGTCAAAAGGTCGAAAGTAACATTTGTAAACAATGACTTAAAACTTAAATTTCCTGGAAATACCAGGTTGCTAACATCTACATCCACTACCAACTGGAGGGTAATAACTCCTTGTATCTATTTCTGGTGCTATTTTGTTGGTGGGAGCAAACAAATGCGCTAGAAGTCATTGTTTACAAATGTTACTTTCGACCTTTTGACTATTTTGTCTAGATATAACCTTGGTATCAAGCTGAACAATGCATCACGTCCTAGGTAACATTACGAGATTTTCATCGTCAAATTTCTCTTTCGTTAATCGTTGTCTATTAAACGATTTTCTGATGTTTTTACGTATTGGATCCTTAATTACAATTTATTTTACCGTACTGTTTTTTTTTGAAATACTTGAACATGTTTTTACATAGCCCTTAGGAACGGAAAGAGAAAGTCGACGAAGAGAGTCTCCCAATTTTACTAAGGACCTAATGCATCGTTCAGTTTGAAATCCAAATGACCGTGCTTTCTTGTAATTCCACCCATAAGATTTTTTTTCAACGCTTGAATCAACGTTTTTCTCTGCTTTCAACCACTTTCAACTATGATTTCAACATTTCCTGTTCCATCTAGACAACCACAGGATGCTTACGATCTTCGTGCTTTGTTATAAGGAATGTATAGAAAATAAACTATCCATGTATTTGCGTTTTACGCGTGTATTTGTGATTGTTTTAATGCTGTGCGTTTGACGGCCATCTTTCATTTGTTTACTTGTGTGCACGGTTTATAGTCTTCGTTTTCAATTTATCACGCGAGTGTAAAATCCATCATAACCAAAGTTTGGGGTACACTGTTCTCTGAATGAACTGCCAGGAACTGGCAGAAAAGCCGGATCTTCCAACTCCAAACTAGATCAGAAAGTGGTAGCTCAAATTCGGTAGAACAACTCAATGTCGATAAGTGATTTGGCCAATAAAGTGGGAACCACTGTCAAAATTATTCAATGTATCATGAAACGGAACAACATGAAGAGCTACAAGAAGTTCGCCAAACAAAATGCAGAACAGAAGCAACGCGCAGCAACAAGAGCCCGTAAATTGTATTCGTGAGTTTTGCAGCAACCGGATGCATGTATTTTGATGGAGGACGAGACTAATGACATAGAGGACTCAAAAACCCTTCCAAGTCCACAACATCACACTGCCGTGCTGGTATGACAAGCAATATGTTACTGCGGTGTGAAGTTTATATTTTTCTACACTATCGGAACAATCAATGCGAAAGTCTATCGTTCTGAGTGTCGTCAGAAGAAGTCTGTTACCATTATATCAGAAGCATAGTACCTCTCCACTGACAACTCTCAATTGGCTCACGGAAAAGGGTACAGATTCCGTTAGGAAAGACATCAATCCGTCAAATTGACCTCAGCTTTGATCAATCGGACGCAATAGGGCGATTGTGAAGAGGGTCTTCAAAAAGACTGGTAAAGCAGCTGAGAATATGCGGAAGTTCAAAAAAATTTGGGCTCAAGCGTCCAAAAATATGCGATGCAACACTTGTCCGGAACTTGATGAAGAGCATTCGATGCAAAGTTCGAAAATTCGTGAAGGAATAACTTAAATTTCATCCGGTCTTCATTAGGTTCAAGTTTAACCTCGTACAATAAAGGGTCAATTTTTTGTATGAATAAAATATCGGTTTTCAACATAATTTGAAAGAAATTTTGTGGATAGCTTATTTTCGATACACTCCTTAATGCCGATCTCAAACACCTCAAAAGAATGAAGCAAGCTGCTCTCCAACGACACAGCAAGTATCGCACTGACTCTACGAGAGCGATATATATGAAGTTGAACACCGAGTACAAGCAACTCAACAATCATTTGTTCGACGTCTTTCAAGATCGTCTACAAAGCCGCCTAAAAAACAAACCAAAAAGTTTTTGGCGCTACGTGAATGACCAACGGTCTGATTGAAACCGGCTCCATACCGGATATCGCAAATATGTTTCGCTCTCAATTCAGCAACGTTTTCACCAGTGAACATCTCAATCTTCAGGATGTAGACGCAGCCACCTCAAATGTTCCTCGGCTTACCGGCTGTTTGTCTCAGTTCGTTGTCACCGATGGCATGGTTGTTTCCGCTGGTAAGGAACTGAAATCCTCCACTGGATATGACCCAGACGGCATACCATCTTTAGTGTTAAAACGATGTTTGGATACATTGGCAAAACCGCTAGCGTCTGTATTCTCTTCATCCCTCGCTTCTGGTTTATTTCCGGACTGCTGGAAACAGTTTTTCCAGTGTTTAAGAAGGGCTGCAAGAGAAATGTTGTGAACTACCGAGGAATAGCTGCGCCTAGCTCTACTTCCAAGCTGTTTGAGCTGATAGTTCATCGTAAGATGTTTCTCCACTTCGGCCATTATATTTCGCCAGACCAGCACGGTTTTATGCCTAAACGCTCGACGACAACCAATTTGACCTGCTTTACTTCGTACGTGATTCGCCAAATCGAACACGGTCAACAATTAGATGCTATTTACACCGACTTGTCCGCAGCGTTTGATAAAATGAATCATCAAATTGCGATGCTAAATTTGACAAACTAGGCATGAATGACAGTCTGCTTCTTTGCTGAACGTTCGGTAATCCTTTTTTACGGATTTCGGTGAATTTTACAGATATCTGTAAAAAAATTACCGAATTTCGGTAAAATTTTACCAAAATCCGTAAAATCGGATTACCGAACGTTCAGCTGTTGAGAATTCGGTAAAACTTTACAGATTTCTGTAAAAAAATCTAAGTGTGTGTGGTCTACTTTTTTATTTCTGCTGTACATGAATGATGTTAATTTAATCCTGGATTGCCTGAAACTCTCGTATGCCGAAGATTTGAAGCTTTTTTACACGATCAGGATTCCGGAGGACGCATCTTTTTTGCAACAACAGTTGGAAACCTTTGCTGAATGGTGTCGTATCAACCGAATGTCTCGGAATGTGTTCAAATGTTCGGTAATTTCCTTTGGCCGCAGGCGCTCCCTCTTCCAATTTGACTATGGCTTGGCACATGTACAAATGCGACGTGATACATACTACGATAATCGATGGGAATCCTCATCCACTCTAAATTAACCTTCAAGGACCACGTTGGGTACGTTGTGTCAAAAGCTTCGTCGCAACTGGGCTTCTTGTTCAGTTTTGGCAAACAGTTCAAGGATGTGTATTGCCTGAAGGCTATATACTGCGCAATTGTACGCCATATCCTTGAATACTCGTCCGTCCCCATATTATCAGAACGAAACTCAACGCATAGAAGCCATTCAACGGAAATTCATCCGATTCGCCCTTCGTCACCTCAGATGGAGGGATCCAATGACAGCTAGCAGCTACAAGCCGCTGCAAGCTCATTCACTTGGAACCACTCGAGTCGAGACGCAACATGGCAAAGGCATGCTTCATCGGAGATATTCTTCAAAGCAACATTGATTGTGCATCGCTACTGAGTCTGCTGGATTTAAACATTCGTCGCCGAAACCTCCGAACACATCTGTTTCTAAGCTGTCCTCCTGCACGAACAAATTATGGCTTCAATGAACCCATGCGATGCATGTCCTGTGCTTTTAACAGGTGCTACCATGTGTTTGATTTAATGTGTCACGAGAAACGAACAAAATGTGCTTTGAGGCGTTTTTTATGTTAGTCACTGTTTGCTAGGGTTCAGAATATTATGTGTGTATGTTATTTTTAAGTTAAACACGATTGTCATTGGGGGTGGGTATTTCACCAGTTGACGAATAAACAATAAAATATAAACCCTGCTACTAATTTCTGACGAATGAGTGATTAGTTCAGGCAAACACATTCTCAAAAAATGAATAACACATTTTGATGTAATTTGAAAATTCACGAGAAATTTCAGAAATGAGAACACAGACTGAAAATCGAATAGAACAGATACAATAAAGATAAAAAACGTGATAACAAGAAGCCGAGCTCCCTTGTGGGTCCCAATCATAGCAACTCCACGTAAAAGCAGAGAGTGCCACTTCGTGGACAAACAGGCCATCCGTTCAGACATCAAGAAATTGAAGGCCATCGCTACACTCCCACCGCCAACCAATGTCTACGAACTTTGATTGTACCTAGGTGCGATAAACTTCTACAACATACACGAACTGCGTCATCCGATGGACCAGCTGCTGAAGAAGGACGTGATATGGCGATTCTTGATCGGGGAAGATTCTCAAGAAGCTTTTAAATAAAGGCGATCTTGACGAGTGAAAACTATGAACTTCTCGATTATTGGGAATCAGCAGACTTGGTTGCTAGGCGTCTAGGGTTGGTAGTACGGTAGTACTTATTCAAAAACAAGGTTAAAGACTGGTTGACTACACTTCAACAGCGATGGAGTCCGAAATGCCAGTAGGCTTTCAACCTATTCAAGACAACGCTTCAATAAAATCTGCTGACGCATTATGACCCCAAGCTTCCAATTATCGTGGCAAGCACTGGCATCGGGGCAGTCATCTTTCGAAGAACTCTTCCTCCTTTTTTTCGGCCATATTGGAAAAGGTCAACTACAGAAACTCACGATGTAAGTAGCTGATTTTGCATCCGTGAAGTCGTTGAAGTGACTAAAGACCTTGATAGTAGTTCGGATATTGTTCAATTCCTTAGAATGGTTGTCTACACTTCAACACCCCTTCTAAATCAGTTTATCGTATATTTGTCCGAGCCTTGAAACGGGTAGATTTCGACGGCTGGGTAAATATATCAGCTATCCTTCAGGGATCCTAACGCCACATAGTCACGAAGGAAGTGATGTTTGACGTCGATCGGTTTGGTGCGCATCATCTTGAAATTTTTCGCCAAGTATATGCAGTCTTGCCTTCGTATGTGGTAACCGGTGCGCTAGCTTCTTTTCGGTCACCGAGAACTCATCATAGCCAAATCGCTTCAGCCAGACTCATTGTTACATATTCTGCCTCGCTGGATGATATTGCTACTGTTGCCAGACCAACAGACGGAACACCCGAACATTCTGAATCCGCATATTCCGCCAATGGTACGGTAGATTCATCACGTCGTCATTGTTGGAGATCTCTGTATAAAGTAGTTTTAAGTTCAAGTGAATTCGATTTCCCATCCGACCCAACGTTGCCCTTTTCATTTGACTCGGCTAAAATAGAATAGAGAGCAAGAGAATCTTTCGCACGACCGACCGATACCGATACGATAGCCGATGGTCAATCATCTCCGCTGTGGAAAGAAGCAATAGAAAACTTGTAAATAAACCAGTACAAAATCATTCGTTGATGTGGACAGTACTACGGTCGTTCGTTCTTTGGCTAATTGATGACAAATTCTTCTAATTGTTCAGCAAAATCCTATCCTCTACTTTGCGCGCTCTGTTGGTCGTTTCGTGTGAACAGCAAAGTCCCCACACGAGAGTTAGCGTATTTTAGGTTGTTTTTTTGGTGGAAACCTAAATCGCGGTAACGTTTCGAGGCTAATTTAGTAGCGAAGTAAGTCCTTCGATTGACTGGTAAGGCGTATCGTCAACAGTCATTGTAGTTCAATTCATCTAGTGCTTCAGTACTTGTCAATGTTGATTCATAGCGTTTTGTTCGAAACGACCCAGATATCCAACCAGAAAACAAAAGTCAGGTCGAACGCGCAGTATGAGGTACATCAGGGATCCCAATAGTTTGCTGTCCCGTCGATTCTAATGCTCCATTCTACACTGGAATTCTAACCGGATTGCAGTCATGCATCCGGAAACGTTTCATCAGCCGATCGATACTTGCATTCTGCGATATCTTCATCACACCGCTCTCGTAGTTGTAGTCGATTCTGATGCCTAGGAAATGGCGCAGTTCACCACAGCTGGACATATCGAACAGCTTAACCAGATCATGTTTTAGTTGTGCAATCGATGATAGATTCTGTCCCGCCACCAGAAGGTCATTCACGCACAGGATCAGGATCAGTTCATCATTGGGAATCAGCTTAGTGTAAAGACAAGAGTGGTGCTTTCATCGTATAAAGCCCATCTTCAGCGGTTCTTCGCTGAAACGCTCGTTTCGGCCATGCAACAACTTGACCAATTGACAGGCTTACCAATCCTTGGCTTAAACACCATCCGAACGCCTACGCTGGAAAGCAGTCCGTACGTTCATTTGATGAAAATAAAACTTGGACTCCGACTGCCAGTACAGCTAAGGATTGTGGCCAGCCTTTCCACCGGTGCTAGGTTTCCTCGAAATCTTATCCCAGCTTCTGCAGAAAGCCCTTCGCCACCATATGTGCTTTGAAACGACCGAACCTTCTCGTCCTCCTCGTCCTCCTCCAGTCTGAAGATCCATTACGACTTGAGGGGTTTCACGTCATTCGGGCAGGTTGTCAGCTGCCACATGTTGTTCGTGGACGACAGCCGCTTCAGTCCTGTGAACTAAACTAGATCTCGAGCGATGGAAAACTACGTGTTAACGAAAGGTCCCTTTCTAACTTATGGAGAAAAACATATGTTAGGACTTCAGGAACGAGTATAAACAAACCTTAGATACCTACGGTTCGATAAACCCTATAGCAACCGAGCTAGAAATTATTTTGTATAACCACTCAAGCTGTGCCGCCTACTTTATGTTCTACTCCAATTACAAATGATTTCTTGCATCGCTTCAACAAAATTCTACGCGTGTTATGGGCGACTGCAGGAGGAAGATATGGTTTTGTAGCTGCTGTAGAGGCTTCCCAAATCCTACAAAGCAAACAATCGACCGTAACAACGAGTAAGTTTCGATCAGTCAAGCAATTTCCGAATCAAACTGGCTAAGAAACGTTTCCCTCGAGCTTCGTATCAAGCCGCGTGACACGCTTGAATGACCTTCATGAGTCAACTGTATTATCCTAGTACGTAGAACCTTCAGAATTGTTTAGTTCTTACCATGGTTTTCCCTATAAATCCAAGCTCAATCTTGAATGTTCCAAAATTAAAACTAATCACTATTTCCATACATTTCAGAACTTGCCGAAGAGCCGCAGAGTGTGAAGGAAATCGGTGATATCTGGCGTGACCTTGTCAAGCAAAAGATGGCCCTCGTGTGCTTCCGCGAGGGATCCGATGAAATTGCCGGTCTCAATATGACGTACGTTTCCTGCAAGGACGACAAACAGGAATACGATGTAAGCTTAAACTCAGTCTTTGATTTTCAAGGTTCAAACCCTTAAACTTCCCGTAGTGCAAAGGCGAGCGCTGGCGGGACGTGCTCGATACGGTGCTGTACTTCTCCGAGCGGAGCAACACTTACGAACACTACCAAGTCGACGAGTACCTAACGGCAATGGGTCTTTCGGTGATGCCGAAGTATCGCGGCCGGGGACTGGCAACCGAGATCTTGCGGGCCCGGATTCCCCTCTGCCGAGCGGTTGGGCTGCGCTTGACGACGACGGTGTTCACAGCAATTGGATCCCAAATTCCGGCCGCCAAGGTGGGATTCGAGGAAACCTTCGTGATGGAGTACGCCGAGTTGGCCAAGGCGAATCCGAGATTTGTGTTCCCTGGCATGCAGAGCAAGTATTGTAAAAGCATGAGTCTGAGGATTGAATAAAGCGTTTTCGAGGCTTGGCCAATTTCTCGAGGAATCCGAGAAGTTTGTCGTCTAACTTTATTAACAGAAAATTTCAATTGTGATTGAATTAGTAAAGTCATGTGCATTCAGGAAAGATCGATGCCTGAAAATAGCTTGACAGCATGATTAATTGCGATTTTTATCACTTCCGAATCTCAGAAGCACTGTTTTTCGAAGATTGAGGCTGGTCACAGGAAATAAGGTTTGAGATAACGCTCATTGTGGGGGCACACTTGACTACTGCACACGCCAATCTTATCAACGGTCGAAAGTAATCGTCCATCATTGACTTTATAATTCAAATTAATTTAGCCATCGATAAGGGTCGAATAATGGGTTGGAGCACAGTTCTAGTCGGGTGACGGTTTAGGATGGTTTGGAAACGACCGGCAGACGTTCAATTTCCCCAGGTTTGGCATCGCTTTCAAGCTAAAGCGCCCGATGGGGATGAGCTGATATGGTACTCAGTTCAGGATCTTCCGGAGGAGAGATTTCCGGATGCAATTCAGCACATGAAGAGACATTTTGCTCGCGATGAGCAGATGAACAAAGCCAAAAGTCTGGACAAGGATTTGGAAGCCATGGAGGAGATCGTTCAGTTGTGGAATCTCTTGCTATCGGAGAGGTTGTCACTGGTATGCTTCCGCGAAGGTTCAGAAGAAATCGTCGGAGTCAACATCTTGGCGGGGGCGTCCAAATCGCAGAAGGATGAAGTGAAGGTAACAGGGGAATGTTTGAATTGAGAAGGCCTACTTAGTCGATGTTCGATTTCAGTTCTCAAGCGCAACATTTCAAACAATTTACGACACCATTAGCTACGTATCACAGCAGGCCAACGTGTATGAACGCTACGGAGTGGACTGCTATCTGAATGCGATGGGACTTTCAGTTGATCCAAGCTACCGGGGACGAGGCATAGCAACCGAATTGTTGAAGGCTCGAGTTCCCCTGTGTAGAGCTGTGGGTTTAGAACTCACGTCAACCTGCTTCACTGGACCAGGATCGCAAGCCGCTGCAAAGAAAGCTGGATTTAAGGAGGATTTCTCCATCACCTATGCGGAACTGGTGCACGTTGATAAGCGGTTCGTGTTCCCTGGGATTGATGATTCCTACTGTAAATATATGAGTTTGAAGATTGATTGAATACGCTTTAAAACGAAACAATAAATACGTAGTTATTTCCCAGTCAGTGGATAGTTTATTACCATTATTGGTAGCAACTTACGATTTAAGTTCTTACACAGTCAAATTTTATTTCGTGTACTATCTTGGGCGCTTAGATTCCCATATTCTTAAAATTAGCACTCTAATTTATCATCTACCTTCTCCTTCATCATTTTAATCTCCTGCATGTTCACACTCTTTTCCTCTTCGATAGTTTGATATTACAGTTGAAGTTTAAAAAATATATAGGTGAATTAGAATGGTTTTAATACACAGTGTGTAGGTATTAAGATTGCGTTGACCGTCAGGAAGCTATTCTCCCATCAAGGCCATCGCAAAAATTGCCTGTTCTTTACTTACGTCATCTTTTGTCTAAAACACACCGTATTGATTTCCAGTGACTGTTCAATTACAATTACTCGGAAGAAGTCCTCCAATCCTAACACAAAAATGTTTCGCTTTCTAAAAATATTTTAAGCAGCAAAGAAAGGAAATTTGACTCCCATCAGCGAAGATCCCCCTCTTAATTTAGGAAATGCGGTTTCAAATACTTGAGCATGCCGAAGGTACGGAACCGCTTGACACCGATCACCTTCTGTAGCTCGGAATCGCAGATAGCATATTGCTTGTTCTTCGGATCGTACAGATTGCGCTCCTTGATGATGGTCCAAACCTTCTTGACTACCTCGTGCCGTGGCAGTGCTTCCGCTCCGCAAATGGCTGCCAACTCCGGCGAAAGGTTGTACGGCCGGGTGAAACCGGTCCCCTTTCCACCACCCTTCTTGGCACCAGGAGCCGCCTTTTTAGCCTTGGGCTTCGATCGTTTCCAATCTTCATCCGAGTCGGAATCGGAGCCTCCCTTCTTCTTGCGACCGGGACCAGCCTTCTTGGCACTGCCCTTGGGTCCTTTGTTCGGTTTGTAATCGTCGTCGGAAGCCTCCTCCGAACCTTCCGATTCTTCCTCACTGTCCGAACCGCGTTTCTTCTTCTTGGGCGGTGCACTGCGCTTGGCTGGCGCTCCACGTTTGCCCTTCTTCTTTTTGTCGTCCTCGGAATTGTCCTCTTCCTCTTCGTCCTCTTCATCCTCGTCTTCGCTGTTGGCTTTCTTCTTGGCGGCTGGCTTTTTGCTGTTCTTCTTTGGTGATTCCTCCTCTTCCTCCTCATCTTCGTCATCTTCCTCCTCGTCCTCGCCGGATTCGTCCTGGGCATTGACGTACTCCATTACCAGATCGTCCACTTCCTTTTTGCGGGCGGACAGATCACACTTGAGGTTGGCTTCCAGCTGGAGGCGCACCTTCTTGGCGGCCGTTTCCTCGAGGTTGGCATCCTTCAGGATCGCTGGAAAGAAAGGCGGGGGAAGGTGAATTGAGCGTTTTAATTTGTTGAGGGGATGGTTATGGAATGACAAATCAAGGATTACTTAAGTTGTTAAATTCAGAAACTTATTGAGTTTTCTTGAAAGTAAGGGATCAATTTACACTGCAATTTTAGATTTGGTTAATTGATTCCCATACCTTGTCTGCATTAAAAAAAATAGACCATTTCCATCGCTATTTGAGATTTTACTGGTTATAAATCCAAGTATGCATCTAAAAGAGCCTTGCCGGACGAAGAAAAGAAAATCTAGAGGAAGCGTGGCTTCGGTCGTTCGACGGTCATGCGACTGGAACGTCCAGCAGAAGCTTGAAAGGACTGACGGGAAGGTGGCGAAATCCTTCCGTGTTTATAGCCGACGATGCAGCCAAACAAATCCGTCAAACAGTCTATGGAAATCGTCATGCGGAAGCACAAGTCCAAGCCGGTCGTCTAGGAACAGTCAGCCACCAGATTTACCCGGCAAAGCTAGATGGACGATTAGGTATATCCTGACACTGGACGGTACCGACTGACAGAGGACCGTATGTTTCACGTTCCCCCTCGAGGAGGTCAGCAGTGAGTTCAAGTATATCTTGCACACCAAGTTCTCGAAGAAGGTGCTTCGAAACCACTGTTCTTTTCCTAGGGACTTGTTGTGAATGGGAAGATTTACAGAACCAAATCCCCCGGAAATGGCCGTTTCTATCCAGAATTACTATGTAGGAGAGGATGTAGTGTTTTGGCGGTAACTGACAAGTCGTTGGAACAGATGCACAGCCTACCGAAGAACGCGAACCCTTCGAATATTCCACAGCAGCGGCTAATCATAAATTTTTGGTAATCTCTTTCTTCGGAAAGGAAGTGAAGTCGTTGGTACTGGCCCATGTATTGATGAGGCTGACAGTCTCGTAAATACGAAATAACAACAATTTCTGGGCTAACCTCAAATGCAGGATCTACTCCAACAACTTTGTGGCCAAGTTCTAGAAGTAGCTGATCGAAAAAGCGAAGGAGCTGAAGAATCTCCCATTATACTTCATTTTTACTACTATGGCCAATGTCCCGGCTAACTGCCGTAAGGCCGCTCGTCAGGCTGTGCAAACCTAACATAATCAACAAATGTAACATTTATGGAATATTTGCTGCATTGATTTATATTTCGGAGTAATTGTTTTCATCTTCATTCGAAAACTGTATATTTTTTACTGCAGAAATAGACTTCTGTTAACTTCTTTTAACTTTTGAAGTTGAGTGGGTTCAATTCTATCGTTATACCGTTATACTAAATCATGGTCAAGATAACTATTGCATGTAATGGTTACAATAACCATGAAAATGGACCAACTTGCCACGTTCATGGCATTCTTGACATGACCATGGTAACGAAGACAATGGTAAATGTTGAATCAACTATTTTTAATGGTCGTTTTAACAATGATCATAGTCGGTTCAAAATCACTATAAGACAATAGTCATCCTAACCCCCAATAATGGTAAAATTGACAATCAAATTTGTCTCTGTTCATACGCAAAGTTTCCGCGTCACAGATGTCATTTTCATTTTCATTTTGCAGCATGGTGGGGCAATAAGAGCGTAAGTCAGTTCAAAGCCGATGGTGAAGGAGGGGTAATGGCGAACTAGTCTATTCAGACCACATGAACTCCATGGGAAGGCACAAGGATAGGTTAGGGTAGGTGTTTAAGGTAGGGCGTTTTGGACCAGTTAAAAATGCTACAAAAAGAATATCATAAATCGAGCACTTGGCACTGAAGAAGTCTGTAAGTCGCAGACGAAATAGGCCTATGTGTCAGTAGACAAGTCTTTTCCAGTAGAATTTGAAAGAATTTACTCACGTTTACTATTGATTATTTAAAAAAAAAGTTTCAATGTTTTATTTTTTATTTTAAAAAGTGATCAAATGAAGGGTTGATTTGAAATTATCCTTGTTTCCTAATCACAATCGTTCTACTAACACGCTCAATCAGTTTTTTTTAAATTGTGTTTAAAAAAAATGAAAGTGATCATAAAATCGTTAATTTATAATTCTGCATTACAGTGATATACGGCACATCCCGAAAAGATAGAAAGAGCCATTCCCTGTAGTTCGTATAAATGTGACCAGGCTATTTGAGATGCCACTGTAAGTTTCATGTTGTTTTTACGCTGCATAGTTGCTATATCAAAGTAACATCTCTCTATGATTTGCTATAATTTTAAAGTCAGCTGAAATGAAAGAATTGCAACGCCAATGAAAACTGCACCTCTTGTCGTGTCCCTTAACTACTTGTTGTCAGGCTTCTACAAACTGTTTCTACCTTGTCTAAGCGTTAATTGCGGCAAAGCCCGCCTCTTTCATTCTGAACAAACACACCTTTGACAAACCCCAGTGATACGATACTCTGAGTTCCTAAACGGGCCCTCCGCATCCCACAAAACCACAATACTTATGGCCACGGTCTAGAAGTCCACTGCATAAGAAACTCTATGACACAGTTCAAACTTCCACCTCAAATTGAATATTAAATGTTTTCAAAATTGAATAAATCTATCTATGATTAAATTTTTAGTGACTTGCGGCCCAACCCGCCAATATCACACTCAACTTTAGTGCCTGTATACATGCGTGCTACGACACGACTATTAAATAGAGAGGAGCGAGTGTGATATTATCACATTATCACTACTTTGTGTGGCTGGACCTTTGGCTCTCCCATGAATGGTTCATTAGAGTAGATGACAATGACATGACCTAGCGACATCTATCATAAATCAGCTATCTCCAATGAATCGTTAACATGAGATTAGGCCCTCCCACCAGCGTCCAGGTACAAAATTCAGCCATGGAGAGGGAAGAAACTTGTCTGCATCTCTTGGATCATTTATATGTTATCACTATGTGCAATCATTTCTAGCCCTGGAGATTGAAGGTGACAGCTCTATTGAAAATCCAACGACCCATTTTAAGAATGCCTGTTCATACACGTACATTCTGAGGTCACTTCCAGAATCATAAATGAACATTTCTAATCCACCTACCTGGGTTAATTTCGGGTTCTGTAAGTTCTCTGGGTTACATTTTTGAAGTTCTATTGCCCTTCGAATAAAAATTTTAAGTGTTCCTAGCTGATATTTGAGATAAGACTAACACCCCGTTCACACGGCACCTTATATTACGTGATATAGACTATCTTGATGGAAATAATGTTCGCGGCATTTCATATCAAGATACTTATAGGTTGTAGTGCTAACGGGGTATAAAACTACGACCCCACTAGTGACCAAAGTTATATCAACTCTCTGAACTAACCTCAGATACAAACTATAATTTTCCAAGGGTCAGTTTAGTGCATAAGTTTCCACTAAGATGTGAATTTTTGCTCCAGACTAGTGACAAAGCACTCGATTGTCAGGATAACCCCCTCTAAGTGTCTACAGGACTTAATTTAAATGTACAACGGGGAGTTCGCCACTGGATTGAACGTTTGGGATGACTGGAAGTTCCCTGGACTGACACTGAAAGCACTCTGAACGCCCCCTGGAAGTTTCCTGGAACCTTTCTAGGTTGACTCTTAATATCAACACTCCTATAGACGCAGCGTGCGCTCTGGATTGATTCAGCACACCCTCGGGATTGTATTTTTGAATTAAGTTGTTCTATTAACGTCTAGTGCTCCAAACTAGACAAACGCTGGAGCTTTGGGAACAGTTGGACAGATTGAGTAAGTTTTCTGACACTGAAAGTCTTCCGGACTAAGTTCTTTCGACTAGCCTTGGAAGTTCTTTGTACCCTCAGTTATCTGAAATTCTTTGCAAGTCTTCTGAGTTGTCGAGTACTCTGAATTTCAATTTGAAATTCCCTCGGTTGTACCCAAGGGGAAAAACACAATGATGAAACTTGGTTTCGACAAATGTATTGTCGATTGGATTAACGAGATGTTATCAAATAGACAAATATCAGCAAACCTCGGAAGCTCATCCATCAGTATAAGAGCAGTAAAAGGGTGTCCACAAGGAGGCGTATTATCACCTTTATTGTGGTCTATAATAGTTGATGATCTCCTTAAAAATCTGAAAACCCTAGGGTTTGAAGTGGTTGGCTTCGCAGATGATATAGTCTCAATAGTACGCGGTCAATACGACTGTATCATTGCAAACAGAATGCAAAGTGCTTTAAATTATTTATCTTCGTGGTGTGATAAGGAAGGCTTGAACATAAACCCTTCTAAAACTACTATTGTGCCATTTACAAAGAAGAGAAAATACTGTATTGAGAACTTAAGGTTGAAAGACACACATTTGGTACTTTCAAATACAGTCAAATACCTTGGAGTATTTCTTGACAGCAAACTAAATTGGAACTTTCATTTAGAGCAGACAATCAACAGATCGACAAATGCTCTATGGATAGCCAAAAGAACATTTGGTAAGCAATGGGGACTAAGGCCAAAAATGATCCATTGGATTTATTCGGCAATTGTGAGACCCAAGATTACCTATGCTTCATTGGTCTGGTGGCCAAAAAGAAAAGAAACTGTTGCACAAAGAAAGTTAGAAAAACTTCAAAGACTAGCAACTTGTTCAATTAGCGGTGCAATGAGAAGTACACCAACGAAGGCACTGGATGCATTACTTTTTATGTTGCCATTGCATCAATTCATACAGTTAGAAGCTGAAAAGAGCGCACTAAGGATCAGAAGGTTTGCGAACCTTTTAGAAGGTGATCTAATAGGACATCTTAGCATTCTAAAAATTGTAAAATTTAATCCTTTAGTTATGAACAACGAAGATTGGATGGAGAAAAAATACAACTTTGATTGTTCATATCAAGTTATTGATCCTGGGCGTGATTCGTGGGCAAGAGGTGGCCCAAACCTCCGCCAAGGATCGATTGTTTTTTATACAGACGGTTCGAAAATGAACAATCAAGTGGGAGCTGGGGTAACTGGCCCAGGGATTAACCTTTCAATCCCAATGGGTAAGTGGCCAACTGTATTCCAAGCTGAAATTCAAGCAATTCTGGAATGTTCTACTATATGCTTACGCAGAAACTTTAGATATTCAAATATATGCATTTTGTCGGATAGTCAAGCAGCTCTGAATGCTTTAAAGTCAGCAATATGCACGTCCAAACATGTTTGGGAATGTGTTCAATCACTTCAGAAATTGTCTTGTCGTAATCAAGTCAATTTGTACTGGGTTCCTGGTCATTCTGGAATTGATGGAAACGAGAAAGCCGATGAACTAGCAAGACTCGGATCGTCTCATCAGTTTGTAGGACCTGAACCCTTTTGTGGTGTATCTGCTTCTTCTCTTAGAATGGAGATGAAAGCCTGGGAATGCTTAAAAGTGGAGACAAACTGGAACAACACTTTCAAAGCTAGGCAATCAAAGCGGTTCATTACTCCAAACATTTCAATGACTCGCAAGTTACTAGATCTTACCAAAAAAGATCTAACAATACATACAGGCCTTATAACCGGTCACTGTCCGAGCCGTTATCACTTGAAGCTGATAGGAAAACTTCAAGATGATTCATGTCGATTTTGTAACATGGATAGAGAAGACTCGGAACACTTGTTATGCCACTGCCCGGCAATTTTCAATAAAAGGCTAAAGTTCTTTAACAAAGGGCTACTAGAACCCCTTGAGATTTGGAGAACAAACCCCAGTACGGTAGTACACTTTATTCGGAGCGTTATACCGTCCTGGGACAATGCTTTAGGTCAGACTTTGGCGATCACTTCTATCAATAGTGATGCGTCATGCTGAAAATAACTAAAGCAACAACAAAAAGGGGATATGTCACAATAGATCTAAAAATTGGTCGCAGTGACGAAAATACCCGACACGGAATAAAAAAAAGGGGAAAAACAGCTCCTTATCGCGAGCAATTTCAGAGTTGCTTTTGAGGTATCTCGAGTTACTCATTTTTCTCAGCAAGTGAGCACTGTCATTTGTTTTCTCTCGGTTTTTGCACAGCAGCTGACAAACAAACAGCTCGCTAGTACATGAGCTCCTGTGTGCACAACTGGACTTTTTTCTATTTAACTTTGATTTTCAAAGTAACCTATATTGGCTCAAACTACATTTATGATATGCTCGTGCAATTTGATATCGTATTCTATTGATATCGTACTACTATTGGTTTAAGCCTTTGACTTTTTCGAGAAGACGTTATTTGCATGTCTCCAATTAAGTCCTACTTTAAATAAACCCACCAATTCCGACTTGATCTGCTATGTGCTATAGCAGAAACATTCCACAAGAAGGCCAGACTATAAACTGGTGCTGTGGAACAAGGGCAGGAGAAGATAAGTCAACCAGCTGCTCTCCGTTCCAAGATTCAAGCTTCTTAGAATCGATGTACCTGTTGTCATACCTGATCATTTGATTACAGTGAACTCGTTCGTTTTACGTATCACATATTTCTAGAACTCTCACAGTCGTGGAATAGGGCTCGTAGTTGTTCCATCTTCTATTGCCTTTAGCGGAGTGTCCAATATTTATTCAATCAAATTGGAAGTCAAACTTTTGAACTCGCGAATAACTTGGTGCATCAAAGCAACTCAGAGTCTCATCTCTAGGTTCACCCTGAAAACACCAATGGAAGATTGATTGTGAATACATGAAAGCTTGAGCTTCCCTGCACTGAATCTGGGAAGCCGTTGGACTTACTTAGGAAATTTTAAGGATTAACTAATAGAAATTCAATGAGCCGATGTCTAACATTAAATGCACTGACTCTAAACGTTGTCTCAACTGTCCCTGGGAATTCTCTGGACTTAATAAAGACTCTTCATGTCTTGTTTATTGTAGGGGAGTTAGCTCATCAAATCTTCCGATCCACCTCTATGCATGTTGCTACGAGGAACCAGGTGGTTAACCACCAATTACCGGTCGATCTGCCAAATTTGAAAATCGTCTGCATTGAGTTGTCTCAAATAAAAATATCCCGGCCACTATCTCACAAAACATTGCGATTGGTTGAGCGGACTGGAGATAATGAGATCATTGGGTGTAGGACCAAGTCTTCTCTGATTGGTGCAAAACCAATGAGCTTAGAAATCAATAGAAACATAAAGTAGCCAGAAGGCTATTTCGTTTTTGGATATAGCGCGTTGTCTTTTGTTTCGGTTGCCTATTGTTCGGTGGTGCGAGTGATCGCGTGAGCACGGTAAACAACGGGGTGTGGGGGACCTCATAGGGACCTACTCTGAACTGGCCAAATCGAAGACAAGTGAACGGATGGTCTTATTAAGGGGCATAATTTTTATTTTGCTAAAAAGTCCATATTGAGTTGTTCTGGATGTTTCTTCGATCACAACAAAGTGTTTTTAATTAAAATTTTATTTGAATTGTTTGGAAGCATTTTAAAACGTTCGTCCTATACTTCAGCATGGGAGCAGCCAGATTTATCACCACTCGGTGCCTTCTTCTTTTTGCAACTAGGATTCGTCCATATGATAGAGGTTACCTATTTCAGTGAAGTCGTCACTGATTTACACTCTAGAACACTGAGTTGTAAATCAGCAGTAATTTTCAGTAAAGCAGTAAAGATACATACAATGAAGTTATTGCACGAATTTCAATTTCAGCATTGAGTTCTGAATGTACCCATTCATCCCCAATTTCCTTCTATCACAACAGCAGCCCGTATCGTTTGAAACGATCATGATCCGGAAATAATGTATGTTAGGTATCTAAAACCTTGTTTCAATGAATTGGTCATATCAAACCGAAATAAAAACGATGATATCGTAGGTCAAGGAAAAAACTATACTTAGTTTGATTTACGAGACAAGTCGAGAACAAATCTGATTATAATAAGCAAACAAAGTTAGCTGTTTCGCTTAAATTCAATTTAAACATCAATATAATTTGCATTGTTTTTTTCATCTGAACAAAAATGACTCCATTTTTTGCATATAGCGGAATCGAACGGCATCACGATGAACAATTTTGCCTAGGATCATAAAAAAAAAATCGCGAATCCCCAATGCTTCCGCATCCCGATTTCCATACACCGGAGCCTGATTCAATGATAGCTTCCTCAGTGGAGTTCTTGCTTATTACTGCCTCTTGCACCAACACAGGCACCAATGCGCTTCGCTGCAACCTCCGAAAAGAATCTCCATTTTCCATGCTCTGCACAATATCACACCGATTTTCCGCCCGAATTTGAGCTATTTTCCGATGGAATTCAAATCACACTACTTACTTGCAATTTCCTTCCGCAGGTCGTTCTTGGTCGGCTCCGACATGGTTCCGCTTTGATCGGGTATTTTCTTGTTTTTCGAAGGAGATAAATTCGCACAAAATTCCGTTCCCGGTTCGCCGATGTTGACTCCTTCCAAACTGATTGGTGTGGTCGGTCTCTCCCTCTCTCTCTCTCTCCTCTACTCACTCACTTTCTTTATGTTGATTTTGATTACCTATTCTATTGCGCGATTGGAGTGGGATATTGGATTCGACGACCGGCAGCAAACAGCAAAACAGCACCAACACCACGATGCAAGAGAACTTTACGAGAGAAGGCTCAAGGAAATCCCTCTTTGCGGGAGCTGGGGTGAAACGAGGCAGAGGATATTGGCTACATGGATTCGGCTGCGAGACTTTTCATAACTACCTTATGGTCACGTTGTATGGACTTAAATGCTGGATCATCACGTTGTCCAAACCTCCCCTTACTGAGTGACATATTAATTTCCAATGGATCGGCTGCGACTATTTTACCAAACAACTCAGGATAATCATAAGTGACCTAACACAACTCAATTTTCGAGATGATCATCCTCAACTGATAAGTAGGTATGGTCATACCATGCTAGAATATCGTTCATGAATGGTACATGTTTATTAGGATAGTGTGTCAATTTTCATCACTAGTGTTGATGTGATGTAATTTCATAAGGGAAATCTTATGAATTCAGTGGTGAAAATGACAGAATTCAAATTAAATATTTACTATTCTCGAGTAATTCATGTTACGTGCTGAAAAGTCATTTGTAAACAATGACTATTGAATGCCGTATTCTCTGAATCTTGAATCACTCGTGAACAATAGCAGCATCTGGTAGATGAATGTCAGCTCTACCATATGGAGTAGCAGGATATATGTAGTAGGATTCTCGTGATTTGTGAGGGATCAACGTTTGAAGTCATTGTTTACAAATGGCTTTTAGGCCCTAATCATGAATAACTCGAGTATTGGGCTATTCAATGGGTGCTCCAGAAATCAAAGCCGGTGGAGGAGCACAATCTATATGGAAATCATATTGAACGATGAATGTTTGTCCTACGCAAATATTAATGATTTTCCTTTAAATTTCTTCATATATTTTGGAAAAACTCTCTTGTTTCTTAAGGTGGGTTGATCAAATTTATTCTGCTTCACACAGCAAATGAATCATAAGAAATTAGAGGAAAGATCACAGGGAAATCCTGTACCAAACAATCATAAAGGTATTATTATGGTGCAATATTAAGGTGTTGGCTGGATTTCTTGGCTCAGTGATCGCGGTGATCGCAAACAAAATCCTAAATTTAATTACTTTCCTTACATTATCACATTTCGCCCCTTACTCCCCATGGTCAATAATCTCTCTCTTTAGTCAGATGTAAAAATAACCAATACATGCGCAGTGTTCACGAGCTAATGCCGGTTCACAAACACCTGTATGGTGATTCTCGCTCGCCGGCAAACGGTTGTGGAGATCTGTTAATGATGATAGTATTGATGAATAAGGAACACATTGAAAGAGAACCTTGTTATGTTTTGACAGTTGCGATACCATCGATCACGCTCATTCGAATTTAACCAAAATTGAGTAAAGTTTAAACACCTTTTCTGTTGACTTTTTATGTTCGGTATCGACTTAAAAAGTAAAGAGGTTACGGAATTTTGTTCAATATTACAAAGCGGAATTTTGACAATTGATCTGCATGGAACAAAAGGGCACCTTCACTTACGAATAAATCGAGCGGAATATTTTTCCGATAGTAAAAGTGACAGCTTCCTTTAGTTTGCGTGGAAACCGAACAAATTTCAATTTTATTTTTCGTTCTTTTCAGGTGGATACTGCTGCAGAAATTCCGTTTCAGTAAATGGAATTTAACATCGGATTGAGATAAATATAGAAATTTCTTTCGAACACGATACCGACCTCAGTCTGCATTATGCCTTGTTCAGACTACAGAGTTATAACATGTTATAACGGTTGTCAAATAATTTCAACAAGAAATTCGTCATCATGATAGGGTTATAACATAGACTAACTCTAAGACCAGTAGGTCCCATACAAAAACGATTTTTTTCTTGGCTCAGTCAGTACTAGAACATCGTCCCAAGCTCGGTCCCAAGCTCAATAATGCACCCCTTATAATGAACTCACATGAACACACTGGTTATAACATGTTATATCTTCTGAGTCTGGCCAGTCTTTTAACTAATTTTGTATCGTAACGATGTTATTACAACGGATATTTTTTATGGTCTATTGGCGATACAAAATCACTTTTCGAGGAAGTTTTTGGAGGGGAATTCCAGCAGCTGGATCCGGAGGAACTCGATTTGGCTAGCTAACTCAAATAATTTGGGGTCTCCTTAGAGGTCACAGGAGCATTCATCAGTAAGTATTATTGACATAATCACGAAAACGGTAATATGTTTTAAGTCCTTTTGGTTTTCAGCAAATAAATACGCGTTACCGACGCTTCGTATAATCGAACGTAAGGAAATAGAGGAGTTTACACCCATGCCATACCCACCAAGTTGTACTACAGATATTGTAATTTAAATGTGAATTTCAATTAATGAATAAAACTTGATATGTATGCAAAAAACATGTGTTTTTTAATTTAATATCAAAATACTGAATATCCAAGCTGAACATTTGTATTAGATTAACAAACATGGTTATTAAAACAACTAACATGACATTACCATTTCAACAAAACAGATGGTTAAGTTGACAAATACAATTGTTGATCCAACCAAAACTATTGTTGAAAGGACAAACATGTTGAGATGTATCTTTAACTATAATAATTTTAGAATCAACAAAAATATTGGGTAGAATTCAACAAAAAAAAAGTTAGTCCTCAGATGACAAACATTTTTGTTAAATTTGACCCAATATTTTGTCGAATGTACAATATTTATTTCTGCGTGCAGAAAATAGTCACACACAATAAACTTATTGTTTACATAAGCAAAATATTGTCAATGATTCGACAAGAAAACTGTAGACCCATTGTTAGGGACGTATTTTTTCTATGTTCCCAACTGTGGCCTGTTTTATTAATAACGTTGTAAAAATGTTATTAATGGTAAAATTTTCAATGGAATTTTATTAGATATAAATATCTCAGGATAACATAAATCAAAGGAACAAAATCTGTTTAGAGCTAGGGGTGAGACAGCTCTACTCTGAGTTAGTTTGATGCACCGAGTAACTCGTGAGTAACTCAATATAGCTTGAAATTAAATCAATATTCATCGGTTCTTATCGGTTGCCAGGGTTTCGAAAATTTTGACTTCCAACTAGACTTCCAATTTTTTTGAAAACATTGAGGAAATTCTGCTAATGGCTATAGAAGATGGCACAACGGTGAGCCCTACTGAAGTACAATGATGAGGCATGTTAGCGAAATGTATAGATTCTAAATTTGCTTAACATCGATTCTAAGAAGTTTGAAGGTTGTGTCGGAGTGCTGCGGGCTGGGCTCATTTGTCGCTTCTCTTGCCCTTGTTCCAAAGCACCAGTTCATAGTCAGGTGGTCTGGTGGAATGATGCTGCATAAGAAAATTACAGATCAAGCCAAAACTGATGGGTTTATACAAAGTTTGACTTAATTGGAGACATAAAAATAACTTCGTCTTGAAAAAGGCAAAGCGTTACACGAATAGAACACAAAAATAAGTTATAAAATTGTACGAGCATATCAGATATGTAGTTTAAGCATAGATAACAGTGTGCTTGAGTGCCCTTCTTGTGTAAATTTCTGTAACTGCCATTTTAAGATTTCAGCTTGTTTCCGATAGTTTTGGTGAATCGTATGTTGATGGCGCCACTTGCCCGCCTAGAGATTTAATAGTCTGTTTCAAAAACAGAGTTAAATAGAGAAAATTAAAAACATTGCACACTCGAGAGCTAATGTACTAACGTCGGTTTGTTTGACAGCTGCTGTGCAAAAACAGAGAGCAAAAAATGATAGTACTCGCTTGCTGAGAAACGAGAGTTACTCGAGGTACCTCAAAAGCAACTCTGAAATTATTCGCGATGAAGAGCTGTTTTGCCCCTTGGTTTAGAGAGAATAAAAATGTTACCATTATTGAATGGCTGATAAATTATACGTGAATATAATTTAAGTGTTTTAAAGCAGTTTTATTTGAGTTTGTTAAGACAATTTTTGTGTTGAGTAGAGTGAAAACAGCTGGTATTGTCTTAAATCAGAAAATCAGGACAACAATTGCACGATCATTACATATAATAAAATAAACTGTCGAATGGGACGAAGTTGCATCCACGAATAGACCCAATTTGGTACTTATAGACCGAAAATACATCCATATTCCTCGAAAGTTTTCATCTTAATAAAGTTAGTTGTTTAGTTTGTCGTAGTTTAAAATAACAAGCGTCTTATTAAGCTTATCTTATAGCAAATCTATAAGCAAATAACTAGTTGAATGCCTTATTTAGCTCAGTTACTCTATGCGTAACAATGAAAAATGTAACCAACCGCTGCATATTAGACTAAGGTATGGGACATATACCCACTAAGATTGAACTAATGCCATATCTTTTGTAATGCTATAAGGCATTGCTAATAGTACGTTCACACTACTGCTTATATTACGTGATATAGAATATCTTGATATCAGCAACTATACATCTAGTTTACACTGAAATATAGTACATGTCGTTTGATATCAAGATATTTTATATCACGTAATATAAGCTGTAGTGTGAACGTACTATAAGGTGCATTATTGCATTGCTAAAGCATCACTGTATTCTTAAAGCTAATCTAACGCTGCATTACTTAACAACTGTTGAATTGATGCGATCCAGAATTAATGATGTTGATTTCGGATTGAAAAAAAAAAACCAATAATATAATACTTGTGATTACTTGGCTTTCCTCCAGCAGTTGATTCTCGTCAACATTCATCATGGTGTCCAGAACCTGGCTGGTGCGCATCGCTCACGCATTCCGAGAATTTCTTGGCCATTAATCCGATTATCTTGAACAGGCTCAGCTGGAAGCGGCCCAAGTAACCACAAGCATTATATCATAACACTAATTTGACCGACTATCATCAACAGTAATGCCATATCACATTTTGCCAACAACTCCCATGCTATGTTAACATTTCAAATTTTATGGTGCATTACTATATTTTTAAAAACAACTCAACGTTATATACGCACAAAGTGATGCATTATTGCATTATGTCAATAAATGCTTTATTGTCAGCTTAAAATCGCATTGGTGCAGAAGCATATAGATGACAATTTTGAATTTGACTTTGGAAATGAGAAACATATGACCGAGCTGAGGTGCCTGTCAGATCCAAAATCGTCATCACCATTCTCCTTAGCCTTGGACTTTGCAGCAAAAGGTTTGGTTCAAAAATGTCAGCGAAAAATATGGCTGCATTATGGGGAGCCACCGGTTTTTTGTTTGTTTGTTGATATTCAGAGGGCTGAGCTGTTTTTTCAACGAGAATTCTTCATTCTCAACCTGGACCGGGTATCAAAATTGTGTCGGCTTGTTGTGTGATGAAGGTCACTGGGTAGGATTTGTAACTAGTACCGGGTTGAGGTTTGCAACGATAAAAAAATATTTGGGTATCCCAGTCTCAACGACGTGTTGAGAAAGAAAAATCTAAAAATACCTCCATGATTTTTTTTATAGAACGGCAAAGAGAGTAGAGAGCTTTAATATTATGCAGTTTTCTTGTATAATTCCAATGCTTCCATTGTTTCAGAGCGTTAAGGCAACCAGCATTCATCGATCAGTAATGAGAAACCTTGGTTCGAATCCCGTGTAGGGTCAAACACATTTGAGCTTATAAAAATATATTCCATAAATGTTAGGAGGAGATGTACTATAACATGAAATGAATGCAAATAAAAATAATAAAACATGTTTTTTTTTCTTAAATATCCCAAACTCTATATATGCTTTATAAAATGCAATAAAACATTTTATTAGAAGCAGTAATTCAACTGCTGAAAAATAACTATGTCCTAAATATGCATGCTTTCGGGCTTCAATAAAGCATGTGTGATAGCTTTAATTTGGTAGGAGTGGGGCCCTTTTCGACTTTAGGTCTACTTTTAGGACGCATATAAGATTAAACTGCATTATACCATAAACGTACATCGCAATATAATGCAAAATTTATGTATCTATATCAAGGGGTCGGTCAATCTGATCAATTTAAAATTTTCATAAGATTTCAAATATTTCAAAAAGATTGGGCCACAGATCGGGTAATCTTTGTAAAACCAACATACACTTTTACTTCAGTCAATTGAATTCTTTCGGGCACCCCTATTCATTGTTTATGTTTTCACCGTTACTAATGGAAACATTTGCTATCAACCTCTGGAAAATGGCAAAGTGACGGTCACTCAACCACAAACGGACCAAAAGAAGAGCGACGAGGATATGGATTATACTAAGAATGTCATAATCAGTGATTCAAACGGATTTGACGGGAGCGGAACCATTGAATTTTAGACCGGAAAATATGTGAACTGTATCAATCCGTATAAGGATACTCAAAACGTAACGTGGAATTCTCCAGTAGGCACCCGATATGTGTTCAAGCATTGATTATTTATGGTGGTGGAATTCAGTTGCCGGTTGATTGAGTTGCGAGGTGGAGATCAATGAATCACCGACTATCTTGGCCGAATAGGAGGACTGGCGCTTTGTAGCCATTGAAGTCATGTTCAGTGTCGATCTACATTGTATTTAGCCAGTAGTGATGCACGTTCCGAATGCCCATGGATTGTTTATGATAGGAACTATGACGGCCTGGCTATTCGTGCAGAAAACTAGGCGACCATCTCTATACTGATCGATAACCGAATGTGCGTTCACAGTTTGCAGCATAGACGTGAGATCCTTCTTGGGTTGACCATGTCTAGTTATTTATCGTAAATTCTTTTTTCAGATTCACTCCCGGCGTGGGTTTCGATTCTGCTTCTGTACGTACATTGGACTGTAGTTATTGGACGGGTGATACATCGTATTTTTTGTTGCAATCAAGACAGTGCATGTTGGTAGTGTTTACTTTGTACTGTCAAGAGAAAGGAAACAGGATCTGGTAATTAAAAAATTACTTTATATTCAGTTTCACTAATGTGACTGAACTATATCAACAAAATTTGCTTCTTTCAAGATGCAAGATATTAATTTTTTTGAATAAATTGTGGTTGTTTGGGATTACACACGAATAAAAAACGTAAAGGACGTAAAGTTCAGACTCTTCGAAAATGATCGCTGGTCAATAGTTAAAATATATTCGTATAAAATATTCACCTCTGATCCGTTCTTGGTTTGGGGAAAAATTTATTACGAAAACATCGACAAGAAGCACCTAAACAGCTTAGTTCCAAGTGGATGCACTCGTCTAAATTTGTCTGCGCCGAGACGAGAGTTTTCAAGTTTTTATTCTTATGTGATCTAAACTTCTCCTGTCGGAACATCGGGAGAGCTCGGGATGTTTAATCTACGTCGTTTCGACCAATTCCGTGTTCTTCTTCTTTATATGACTACGAACAACACCGAGTTGAACCTCTTTTATTTTTTTGTCGTACAGACCATGAATGATTCCGCAGCCGTTTCACCGGATATGTAGTGTAGGGAACGGCTTCAGCTCGAAATGAGAGGGTTTCAAACACCTGAAATAGTTTTTTTCCCACAGGTTCAGCGTTTCATCGACCGCCTGGTGACCATAATTTGTCCAGCGAAGGAAAATAGAATCTATTAAAAGGTTTTACTATATGCGTTCCTGACATATTGAGTCGTGTTGATGAACGTCGCATCATGATTGTATAAGCAAGTAGTAGAGACCAATCAGGCTCTCGCTAAAATTAATACTCGTATTTGTTTTAATGTAGCATATTGTCACAATATGTAAGAGAAAATATGTTCGAATCCTGCTGAACCCTCCCGTGTGAAACAACAAAAATAATCATTGATGAGGCGTAATATGAAAACATATACAAATAAGTGGGCATGGTTTTATTTTAAATCACTGTTTTACTTCACTTGTTTTGTTTAGTAAAGCAACTAGGCTTGTGTCAAACTGTCATAAAAGATTTTAAATCTTCAGAACATCATCTGATCTTTTCCAGAGATCAGAATCAAAATTGAAGAGATCTGATCAAATGATCAGGAAGTCTGACCCCTTGATCTATATACAGCTTCGTGGTTACTAAATCTCCTTACCCAAGATTTGATTTTTAAGCCTGTTTTATGAAAATGGGTATAAGTTACATAATTTTGGGTTAATCTGAATGATCGTGTCTAGCTGGTTTTGGTTTTGCGTTGGGTTGAATAGCAGCACTTACCAAATGTATTAGGTCGGTAAGTAGAGAAGACCTTCAACTAGAACTCTATAGGTGGCGGGTCAAGTATCATTTTCGTTTTTATTGGCAGTTTTGCACTCGAAGTAAACATGATTACACTTTATTGCCTCTGATAGCAGAAGTTTCTGGAGGAGTGGTACAAGCAAATCTTCAAACGGGGCGGTTCAAACAAAATAATAATATATTTTGCAATCCTCTGCAACAGTATGGACGATTCCAGATTGAAAGAAGAAGAAGAAGACACCAAGTGGTGATAAATCTGACAGCTCCCATGTGAAATTATAGTATACGAACTACATGTTCCAAAGCTTCTAATAAATTCAAAAGAAATTTCAATTGAAAGTGGTTTGTTGTATGATGGAAGAAAAAATCTGAAATAGCAAAATAGGGACATTATTTTTATTTTGCTGAAAATTTCTTTATTGAGTAGTTTTGGATTTGTCTTCCATCATACAACAAACCGCTTTTAATTAAATTTCATTTGAATTTTTAGAAGCATTTTTAAAATGGTTTGTCCTGTTCTTTAACATGTGAGCTGTCAGATTTATCACCACTCGATGTCTTCTTCTTTCTTCAACCTGGATTCGTCCATTGTTTTCGGCATTTCTGTTAACTAAGACTCACCGAAAAAAATCTCGAGATTCAGCTAACAACTGAAATTTTTGCCGAAAATCAGCTAACCAGCAAAAATAGGAACATCAAAAAACGTAACTGCGGCCTTGATCGGCGGTTGGAATTTTAGCCGAGAGAAAAAGAGTGCGGGCTCTCAATACTCACTTTCATAAATAGTCTCATTACATTTTTGTTCCACCGCGTTCAACGCGACCTAACCTCAATTGATCAAACGGAATCGGGACACTCGCTGAAAACATGTGCCCCTCTGTGGACAAATCCAACCTGCGGAGTAAACGAGCCATTGGAAATATAAGAATCTCGTCAATTAATTTACAATAAAATAATGATTGTGTTGTTTGCAGGCTAAGCTGTACACAGCTACACAACAGCGCATTGCTCTGTGGACAGAGAAACCCGTTCGATTTTGTTGATCCGTCATCCATCGTCATAGAAAGAGCTTCCAGTCCGGTATAGCCTCAGCAAAAAGCAAACACAACACGGTTATCCTCCTCGTGGTTGTCGTTGTAGCCTGTAGTTGTTTGTCATTCTCACAAACTGTGTAGCATTTGGAATGCAAATTTTTAACATGCACTTGATCTTTCAACATTTATGATTTTCGTAATCGGGTGAAATACATCTCCTCATCGGTCGGTGCGCTCTGAACAACGGTCGTTCGGTTTGATGCCAGCAGCAGCAGCAGCAGCAGCAGCAGCAGGCCATGCCACCACTGAGCCGTAAGAGGTGGAGAATAACGAGATCCGATCGGATTGGTTTGGTCTCGGTCGTAGAGATGGAAACGGGAGTGAAGAGCTGCTGTTGTTGCTTTTTTTTTGCTGAGGTTAGGTTCGGAACATGTCCCTTTGTTGCAAGCGACAATCGGTAACAATTTAATTGTGCAATATCGGGGAGCTACGACTGTGTGAAGCAATTATGATTTTGTACTACATTAGTTAGAAGGGAAACCTGTTTTTGTTGAGTGAACTATACAATGAATAAATGATTAAGTTGGACTTGGTATCCGTGAAGAGCGCTGTGGCTAAAAGTAAATTGAAGTATTTGAACATTTTGTCCCTCTGTTGTGTTCCCAAATGAAAATGAAAATGAGCAATATTTCGCGGATGTTCTTATGAATGAACTGGAGATACGTCACGTTGAACAACAATACCTGGTTTTCAAATAGAATTAAAATAACCTCAAAAAAAAAATTCGCATTTTCGCAGGGACTCTACGTCGCTGTCATATAGACTCACACCATAGTTCATATGATTTTAACAATTTTGGACATCTGACAACTGCAACCGACAAAGATTTTTAATTAAGGCTGAACTGACAAACGTTAACAATTGCTTCTTCCTTGAATTTGTTGACCTCGGAAACTTGCCTCATTAATCTATATCACAGCAATTTCGAAGCACAAGAGTCCATCTATTCGATAGAATTGGATGCTTTCATGGTAAGATTTTGTATACGAGAAATGTACGGAAGAAGCCTTTGTTTACGTTCGTCAGTTGGGCCCTAATGAAAAAACTTTGTCGAAATATGACTCATCAAAACAAACCGATCAATGCCAAGATACGACAGGCATGACAGAACAAATCAAGTAACTCTTTCACACTTGCTTCGAATCCTATTGATACGTCGCATAGTTAGTGGTGGCCGTGATATGATGATCCAAAAACTAACTGATATAAATACTAACTAACTTTATTCACACGCGACTTGACGCTGATGTCTATCATGTGGCACTATGTGGCAGCTTACAGCTGTCACCGATGAGCCCAGCGGGAAAGTGATGGGAATGTTATGAGCAAAGGCAGTGTTCCCAGCGCTCCTGTTTTGTTGTCGCAACATCTCCCCTTTTAGAAACTTCGATACTGGTCGTACAATGCTGGCGGTCTTCGCTGTCTAAAAGAGCGACCGGGTATGATGGACTGTACGGTCGGCGTGCAAGCAGCAGCCGACTCAAAGCTGAAAGATGTAGAGCTTGAGGACGAGGATGACTGGTCCGAGCTAATGGCCGGGTCAGCAGGTAGTGATAAGGAAGGAGTCCGTTAAATGTCGCTTGCATTCGAGGTCGAGGCTGTTACTTTGCGGCTTGAACTACTTGTCTGTGATAGATTCCAAGCATCGAGGAGGACATCCAAGGAAAGCTGCTCCTGCCCTGGCGATCTTCTGGTTCCGGAAACTTGATTGAGACCCGATGTTGCACGACCTTTCAGTTGATTGAGATGGTATCGGACTAAGCCACCATTATCGGCGAGAACATTGAACATGACTTGTCCTACTTTTTCGATGATCCTGCCGGGAACCCAGTTCATAGATGTTGAAGTAAACCAGGTCAATGGTATAGAAGGACTTAATGCTGGATTTCTTCTGGTCAACCGGTTGCGATACTAAACGTTCGGTTGGCGGACGTAGCAGTTCGAGGCAGGTGCGAATTCGACGTCCGAACATTATCTCCGATGATAACAGGCCTTCGGGTGCTGGCCGGTTTGGTGTTCTTCGGTAAGCCAATAAGAACGTTTCCAGTTCTTCAACGGTTGTACCTCTCCCTTCTTTGATCGGTGTTGCTGACAAGGGAGTTTGTCCAATCGTTCCGGTAGGCCTTCTTGAGCACCTGAACCGAATTGGTGCTTTGTTGTACTTCTTTAAAACCTAAGGAAAATACATTAAAAGAATCGTGTACTACTGAGCTCATATCACTCTCCAACGTAACGAAAGCGATTACGAAGTCCTCATCAGGTTTCGCATTACGGCGGATAAGTCGAGAAACGATGTCTGCGTTACCGAACTTTTCAGTGGCCACGTACACTATGGTGAATTCGTACACGCAAAAAAAGGTCGCAGTAGACACTACTATTTTGAGGGTTAAATTAAGCGCAAACACCAACAATTTTCAGCTGACTACGTTTGATTTTACCATGCCTGCGATTAAATCAACCATGGTGTGGTTCATATCAATATAAGGTCTGTCAAATATACCACAAATGTTGAAGGTTTTACCATAAACGTAGTAAATTTTACTGAAATTTTATGGTAGTTTTAAAGATAGGCATAGTCGGGTGAAATGGCAGTTTTTACTACAAGATTTTTTTCTGTGTAGGTTAGTAGCGTTAGGGCCCATCGTTGCAAACGATTGGCGGTGTATACAGGGATGCCCCTTTTGCTACAGAAGGTGCGCAGTAATGGCAGGTGGTTAGTTTGCACCAGGAATTTCCGACCAAAATCATGCGGTGAAATTTGGTTACCGCAAATATGATGGCTAATCATTCTCGGTCGACCTGGCTTTAGCAGCGTTCGGCGGGTGCCAAAGCTCTCGAGGCATGCTGGACGATTTTAATTGACCCATCGGGGAAGCGGTGACTGATGGTCACTCCCAAGGCGACACACAGCATCGGCTGATGTCCAATTTGGGGTTAGAATGTGTTAATATCAAGTTTGATGAAAGAAAAGAATTGAATCCGTTGAAAGCCCGCTGTCATTGTTGCGTCCACACGCATTTGGCTCCCGTTTCCAGCAGATCATCCATTAGACTACGTAGGGCACGCATATTCGGTATGAATTTCCCGTAAAAACTTATGGCTCCGAGAAACGACTGAACTTTAGACACATCCATGTTGGTCGAGCAAGTGTCCCAGGTACTTGATCTGCTTGCGTCCAACCCAGCACTTTTCCAAGCGGGCAGTAAAACCGAGTTCTTGCAGTCGCGGAAAGAGCGCGTTCAGGTTTTTGCCATTGTTCCTCTTCATTTTCTCCACCGACGATAACATCGTTAATGTTGCCGCAGGTTTACTGCCAGCATGGTGTCGACGAGTTGTTGGAATAATCCTGGTGAAGCTTTCACCCCGGGTGCTAGACGGTTCACTTTATAGAGGCCCCGGTGGGTGTTGATAGTGAGTAGGGTACTCGTTAATTCATCGACGTCAACTTGAAAGCAGGACTCTGAAATATCGACGAAGCTGAACACCTTACAGTTGGCGAGTTCGACAAAAATATCTTGGGGCAACGGATATTGGTGCGGCTGGAGGGTATCATTCAAGGCACTCGAATAAACGCAGCAAATCCCTATCGTGCCACTTGCCTTCCGCACGACCACAATCGGTACGGCCCAGTCGGAATAGTCGATGGGAGAGATGCTCTTAAGGCGCTCGATACGGTCCAGCTCTTCATCGACGGTGTGATACATGACCTAGGCCACAGGGCGTTTCGGTCCATAGAGGAAAAGGCATTATTTACCTGGCGGCAGAAAACATTCATCGTAACGGTATCGAGCTGGAATTTCTCCACCAAATCCAACCCCAGAATGTGCAAATCCTGAGCAACGAAGTATATGGTACCCTCTTCCGTTGTCTCGTTGACGGTTTTCGGCCCGTAAGTTCAATGGCCGATGCTGTTATGGCATTTACTGACTGTGGTTGGGTTGGTGGCTGTCCGAGTTGCTTCCAGGTCACACTGGATACTACAGTGATAGTTTTCCAAGCTAAAATTCGAGGCAGGTTCTGGTGATCCGGCAGGTGTATGGCACAAAATCCTCGGTTCAGCTTTTGAAAATCTGGAGACAGCGATAGCGTTTGCTAATCAGCGATTCCGCTGATCCAAACAGCCCTTTCAGCTTGCCGACAGTTTCTTCAGAGGTGAAATCGTTTGATGTCTTCGGCAGGATAAAACTGGCGTAGCGCTCGTACTCGGTGATGCCGAGCTTTTGTATCAGCAACCTGACCTTCGCTGGGTTGTCAAACCGTGCAGCTTCGTTAGCGAGAAGCTCTTCGTACCGCGAAAACCACGACGAACTGAAACTCTTTCACGTTCGATGCCAACGAGTCAAGAATCGCCTCGGGATTCGCCGGAACCTGGACATTGATGTTCCGGAGGGCGTTCTCCTGCTGTTGGATGAAGACGCGCTGTTGCTCGTTGGATTGCTGCTGGTTGCGGAGGAGCTGGTTCGTAACAAGCTGCTGCTGCTCAAGCTGTCTCAGCAAATGAAGGAGTGCATCCTTAGACATTGCTGCCGGTGGCTGATTGTTCTCGGTCAACATGTCGGAATCGTCTTCGGAAGATGAAGAAAGCTTGCGCTACTTCCACGTGAGAGGTGCGATTTTGCTTTCCACTTTAGAGGTGGCCGTGATATGATGATCACATCGAGAGATTATAACGCGATCGTAAACAGTTTGAAAACTAACTACCTTTATTCACACACGACTTGACGCTTATAAAAGGAGAAACTACAAGCTTATAAAAGGAGAAACTACAAGCGGGAAACTGATGGGAATGTTGTGCGCAAAGGCAGTGTTCCCAGCGCTTGTTTCGTTGTCGCAACACCTATAATGTCGTGAAGATGCGCACATATGAAAGTGTTGAATGATACACACTTAGAAAATAACACCGAACTCGGTTAAATTTTCTACCGAGGTGTAATTTTTTGAGTAAAACCCGAATTTCGGTAACTCTATGATATATTTGACAGATAAAAATGAAAGATGAACCGAAAAGTACGGTAATGCAGGGATATTCAACAGTACGGTGCACGAAAACCGAGAAAACTCGGTAAACTGAACTGAGCATTCCGCTGAATATTCTTAAACGTCAAACCATGGGGTGTCTCACTGAAATCGAGCAAAGCGAATTTTAATCGAGCTGCAGTCAATTCAAAACGACGGATTCCGTTTTAGTACTTATGCTCAATTTTGCAACACACTCATTACGTCAGTTGCACCGATTTGACATTTGAGTTAAGATGAGCGTTGCTAAATTCAATAGGCTTCTGTAAGTGTTTGATACTAATTGTGTTATTAAACTTGCAGGTATCCTGCGCTATAGTCTGTTTGTATAGTATAGTCGAATTCCGTAAGTGCAACAGAAAAGTCAGTTTGTTTGACAGCGTTCGGTAACATTTGAATAAACCGATGTTCGGTTACTGCTGATTGGATTTATTTTTGTCAACCGAGTTTTTCGATAATTTTGACAAATTGTGAGAAAGTAAAAATTTTACGAGAACTCGGTTGTACCATTTTTAACCGAACAGACTACCGAGCGTGCAGCAGATAAAAATTCGGATGAAATTCAACCGAGTTCGGTATTATTTTCTAAGTGTGTAGAAAGAACAGGTTGATGCATTCATCCCAACCCTTGATACTGAATTCCATGTGAGCTTCAGCGAAATCCTTAATGATTGCCCCCTGCATTTTAGTCCAAATGATACTTACGTCTATTTCCAAAAACCAAGAAAGAATATTAAAATTAATAAAAAACATCACATAGTTTCACACAGACAATATGAAAAACACATAAATAGCATTATGACACCCCAATACTATTCATTTGATAAAACGATAAATTGTAAGTGAACGAAGGTTATGTGTGTTGTCAGATGAATTTTATGTGACTTGCACATATGAAAACATCTGTGGTTTTCCTGGCAGTATTTTCAAGATGACGAATCTATGAATCCAGCTGCAGGCGGATTTAGACTTTTCGGGGGAATCACTGGGAGTTTTCAGCGTGTGTTTCTTAAAACCATATAAGATAATGAGAAAACTTTATCTCTTTATTATTTAAGGGTGTGGAATTCACTTTAACGAACTATGAACGTATTCAGTAGACGATTTCGTACTACTTTGGAAAAAAAGGAACGTTTCATGGAATTGTGCTGCCATTTTCGAGCACATTAATGCTTGGAGAAAACGTAATGTATGTTTTCAGGTGATCAATGTTAAACGTAAACCATTCATCTTCAATTCTAATTTATGATCTACTATTCTTCGAGGGCTAACACCCTGCGTTGTGCGTTGCGGAAGAGTCAACTGCTAGCGAAGGTTCCGCTAGCTGGCGCTTAGACATCCTCGACATCTGCGCTGTTAATGAATGAATAATGCCCAATCCGAATCAACAATTTCAAGCAGAAGGGCCACTTAAAAAAAATACTTTTTTGTAGTTAAAATATAGAGATCAGGATCATTTGACGATCATTACGCGGTTTTAACAGCAATTAAACGCTTCCACAAGTTGAAGTAATTCATATTGATACTTTTAGTAGCCCACCAATTATGGTGAAAAGATTAGGAGAATTATTTTAATTTCGTTTAATGCCTAGTTTTAGTACAGAGAACAGTCATCCAGGGTCGAACATTTTTCCCCCAATTTACTGTGTAAACTTTTAAAAGCAAACCGTTGGAAAAACAACGCCGCCTAGCCTAGGTTTCACCAAACTAAAATTGACAGACTATCAAATCTCGAGGCGGACAAGTGGCGCCATCAACATACGATTCACCAAAACTAACGGAAACGAGCTGTAATTTTAAAGTGGCAGTTACAAAAGCTTACACACGAAGGGCACTCCAGCTTGGATGTCTGTTCTCTGTGGTTTTAGTACATACGATTGAAGTTAGATTGTATACGAACCAATGCTATATTAAAATAAATTGTTCAAAGCTTTAGTTTCATTCTTATATGATTCAGCTCAAGTGAAAATAAATTCATTTAAAAACGATTAAAATGTCCCATGAAATGTATTAACGATACGAACAATTTTTATTAGAATTTCACACGTCTTTCGTTAAAAAAATACTGATACTGATTGGCCTTTCGCATAAAAGGTATGTGACTGTTCCAATCAATATAATATGAACTATCTCTCGACTGTTTATGTGTTTTTAACATAGCAGTTATGTGAAAACCTACATGAAAAATAACTATGTATTTTCAGATAAATTTTAAATGATTTCTTGGTTCAGTGTAACATTATCTGGACTTTATGTTGCGTTATCAATACGTTGTGCATGTGCCTCAACAAACGCATTTGAAACATTTTAAGTATCAAAACGCTTCATTGGAACAAGAGTATATTCCTTATTTGTCATGTTGCACTGGAGGTCAAACTTACTTCATAAATATACTTACTTAATATAAATATAACTATAACTCCAATTTAAATTAATCAAAATTACTTTATAAATATACTTACTTAATATACATATATAAATATTACTTTACTTTATAAATAAACATTACATACACTGGAAAGTATTAAGTATGCAACGTCATGATTAAATTTACTTAGCTGCAAGTTTACAAAAACAAACAGGTCTCGACTAACTCCAGTATTTGTTTTGAATGATCTTAGCAAACCATTCGATCAACATCAATTGAGGAATCTAGCTTGAAAAAATAAGAAGACACCGAGTGGTGATAAATCTGACAGCTCCCATGTTAAAATATAGGATGAAACTTTTAAAATGCTCCTAGAAATTTCAAATGAAATTCTAGTTAAAAGCGGTTTATTGTATGATGTAAGAAAAAATCAAAACTACTAAATAACGACATTTTCAGCAAACTTAAAAGAAAATTAAAATAATATCCCTATTGTGCAGTTTTGATTTTTTCTTACATCATACAACAAACCGCTTTTAATTAGAATTTCATTTGAATTTTATAGAAGCATTTTAAAAGTTTCGTCTTATACTTTAACACGGGAGCTGTCAGATTTATCACCACTCGGTGTCTTCTTCTTTTTTCAAGTTGGATTCCTCAATGAAGTGTCTAGCAGGGCCCGGCAAAGTCATCGTCAATTGATAATCGTCAAGCGACGATGAAGCTGTTCACCATCAATATCAAACGAAAATCAAGCTCTTTCTTTTCGAGCATGTCCCATATCAACATCTATAGAACCACTTTCGATCTGTTTTCATGCTGTTTGTTTTCGCTTGATTTGTGTCCAGTTCATTTTTCACAGTTAAATGAAGTTGCCACCGTATTGCAATGAAGTAGGTAGACTGAATCGAAAGAAGCTTCGGATCACTGCCATGATTTGATCTATCAAACATGCCGCAGTCTGTGTTTCTTCAACTTCAATGACCACTGAAGCGAATAAAAATGTATTGAACCGCGTATAGAAGGAGATTTGATTTTAAGCTTTTGCAGCTATTTCGGACATCATTAAAATTTAGATATCATTGAGTGCATTGGCATCTTGAATCGGAATGATGTACGAACAAGTTGATTCAGTTCTAGGTTTTAGTGATAAACCTAAAACAGAAGTAAATACAGAGTTCATTCCTCGTTTTCTATTACCGTGAATACCATTACGCCGATAAGTTCATTTTCCCGACCCTCGTCAAGAAAAAGTGAGATTAAACTTCCGAAGATATTGGGGTTAGTTCTGACCCATGGCGCAACTTCAATGTACCCTATCTTTTTATTTTTAAACCAATCGGGCTGAAAATTTCTGACTTTTAGTGTTCTACGGAATTCTTCATTTTAGAATAAACATATTATTTTTAAATCAGTTTAAGGTGGTTATACATAAAAGTGACCCATAACATTTGTGCCAATATTAACCCGGACTTCAACCGTTCGTAGAATTTCGAAATTTTACCTTAGAGTCGATGTTTATCCACCATTGGAAAGGTTCTGGTCTCAAAAATTAATGAAAGAAAAAAAACTGGTTCCGGTAACATTGTCCTCTGGGAATCTGCTACAAAGGAAAGGAAGTTTTAGTTTCTATGTGTTAACAGAAATGCATATAAAACATTCCAGACTCATTGTAGAGAATTGGCATATTCAGCAAAGTTTCTCAGTGTATAACAAATCGTCTTTTGATATTATCATATAAGTTACAAATCGTGCTGCAGAGGTGGCGCTGCAGTCTATCTTTGCCAAATGAAGCTCTAGAGAGTTACCGCCTTGGGAAAAGTTGTTTAGAATATAAAATGTAGTCATTTGACATTATCATTTTAGTTCCAGATTTTACCGAAGAGATGGCGCTGCTGTCTATATATGTCAAATTAAGCTCTAGAGAGTTGCCGTCTGAGGTAAAGTTATTGCGAATGTAAAATGTAGTCTTTTGAGATTATAAGATTAGTTCAAAATTGCGCCGCAAGGTGGTGCTACAATCTATCTCTGTTAAATGAGGCTCTAGAGAGTTGCCATTTTGAGCAAAATTGTTGAGAATGTAAAATGAAGACATATAATATAATCACATTAGTGCCAGATCATACCGCAGAGATGGCGCTGCAGTCTATTTTTGCCAAATGAAGCACTAGAGAGTTGTCGTCTTGGATAAGGTTTCTCAGTATGTCAAGTGTCGTTTTTTTTAGTTCCAGATCTTACCGGAGCTTTAGAGAGGTACCGCCTCCGGATTTTTTTTTAGTTTTTAGTTTTTTTTTGCCATTTTTCGTCTTTTTTCAGTTCCAGTACAGCGAACACAAATGACTGCATTTTGTATAGGGCCTGTGCTTAAGCCACATAGACTTATTTTTGACAATCTCAGACTCCTCCTCCCCCCATCGTAGACTTTTTAAGTTTTTTAATTTTTGTCTGGAGCGTAGACTTTAGTAAACTGCCCCATACTGAACAACTTTGCCGAAGACGGATACCCTCAAGAGCTTTATTTGGCATAGATAATCTAAACCACCATCTCTGCGGTGAACTCTGAGAACATGATAATGGCAGAAGTCGACATATTACATACTGAAAAACCAAGACGGCAACTCTCACAAGCTTCAATTTACAATAAAAAACTACAGCTTCATCTCTGTTGAAAGATCTGGAACTAGTATGACAACTACAAATGTCGAAATGTGAAACTTTGCTGAATATGACAACCCTCTAGAGATTTATTAGTCAAAAATAGACTGCAGTGCCATCTGTGCTGAGAGATCTGGAAATAATATGATTACGTCGAAAGACGACAAATGTCACAATGAGAAACTTTGCCTATGATGGCAACTCCTTGAGCTTCATTTGGCAAAGACAGACTGCAGCGCCGTCTCTGCGGCAAGATCTAGAACTAATATGATAATCTCATAAGACGACAACTAACATACTGAAAAACTTTTTCCAAGACGGGCACTCTCTAGCGCACCATTTGGAAAAGATAGACTGCAGTGCCATCTCTGCGGCAAGATCTGGAACAAATATTAAAATCTATATAACTATAATAACTAATATTAAAATCTATATAATGAAAAAACACGAAAACTGACATAATAAGAAACTTTGTCCAAGACAGCTACATTCTCGCGCTTCATTTGGCAAAGATAGACTGCTGCGCCATCTCTGCGGCAAGATCTGGAACTATTATTAAAATCTCACAAGGCGGCAAATGATATACTGAGAAACTTTGTTAAAGACAGCAACACCCTACAACAACTCTGGAATGTTTTGTAAGTAATTCTGTTCATGCATAGAAATCAAATCCTCCTTCCCTTTGTAGCAGATTCTCGGTGGCCAATGTTACTGGAACCAGTTTTTTCCACCACCAAAGCATTTTTGACACCATAACCTTTCAAATGGGGTACACCATTGTGTCACCGACAAACCGACATGAATGACAATAGAAAATGTCTTAATATTTCTGTTAAAATCATATTAGTGACATCTATCTTTGTGTTCGCTGAGATCGTTTATTGAAGCCACGAACACGCTTGGGAACTTGATGAGATGGTTCATGTCTGAGCTATTCTGGGCACATTTATTTGATCTAGATCAAATGATTCTATGGGTTTTGACAGATGGGATCGCTGCACATTTGAATCGGTCGTTATGGATTCTTGATCAATAGTGAAGATTGAGTTTCATGTCGGTTTGTCGGTGATTGTGTCTAGATTTAAATTTCATTATTCTAGAAAGGGTTGGCATCCGGGTTAATATTGACCGTGTTGTCATATGTGTCAGTTTTTTTATACCCGAGGAAGGTTAACATTAGCAGTTCTTCCGAAGGAAAACACAATACCACTCTGAAAAACTGACCAAGATTAAAGGAAAAAGATCGTGAGTTTTGGATGGTCCTGCAGAATAAATTTTACCGATTTTTCGATACAAACTTATAGTAGAAACTAAGAAATTTGTAACCTCATGACTATAGTCGATTGAGTCGATTCAGTGCCGAATTGAAGTGAAAACAAACCAATAATCAAAGGACGCATGCTTCGAGTTGTTCATTTCGTCAATTGACGCAAGTTTGTGCTTAAAATCAAATGAACCGATGAACTTAAAGACGAAAATGATCGACGGACAAGTCATGTTGGACAGGAAAAATATTCATCGTGACTCGATAGCAAGAAACAAAACGGAATACGTGAAAATGATCTTGCTCGATTCGAAACGATTGCGTAGGAACTTCATTTTCCTTTTTATGCGTCGATAATGTTGAACCCTGGTATCTAGTATCTCGTTTACGTGAAATGAACTGAAATGAACGTCAATAGAAAGGTTCTAATATGAAAGTGAGAGTTCACACAGTTTTGTAGTTTAGAAGCATTATGCCGACTCAAGAGAATCCTGTCCATTTATTCCACTATCCTGTAAACCGCACGCGAAACAAAATCAACCAAACCGATCGCAAAACCGTTGCTCGTGAGAACGCATCTTGCTTCATCTTGAGGTAGGTCCACCACGTCAAGTTGCCTGTTTCCTGCCGCTTACGGGCGCGGAAGTTGCCTAGAAAAACAAGGAGAAAAGCAATTGAAAAACAAAATAATGGATCAGCGTGAACAGTGGCCGCCAGAGCAATGCCAAGGTGTGTTATTTCAAATTACAATACCAAATTGCGGATACGAGAGACCATCGAAGCAATCGTCCGTTCATATGAAGCTTGTGAGCCTCTGCAGCGTGCGTATTTTGACGTTTTCTCTTGCTGCCACTAGCGCTAATGTTTACGGTGCTGGAATCTGGCGTTTGAAGATGAGCGAAAAATATTATTTCGTAAATTTCTACCCAGGTAACGTTGAATACGTGCAATAAAAAACGTCGGTTAAGGATTTTTATTATTCCAGCCATATTTTTCTTTCTCTTGAGCCTCTGCTCAATTTCGTTTCGTCCGCTGTTTTTTCTTATTCTTTTTCATCTCATGAATGCGTTCCGGAATGGTGGCGATGATGAGGCAAAAAGCACGGTGCAGCAGGCGGACCTCGCCACCGATCGGGGTTTTCGCGTCCTGGATCTATGGGAAGAGAACGCGGCATTCGAATGAATCGAATGGTGGGTTTTTGTTATTTTTGTTTTCGGACCGTTCCTCCGGCAATGTGCCGGAGAATTCACGGAGAAGAGGGAATGGTTAAAATAAATAAATGAAATGGCGATAGCAAACGAAAGATTGGACGATTGTACCTTCTGGAAGCTGATCTAGGGTAGGTTCTCTTGTAAACGACTGGTTTTCCGACAAACGCGAACAATGCCGGACTAGTTACTTCAATAAGCATGGTTTTTTTTCTCTACCCTACAAAGACCGACCAGTTTTTAGTGAAAAGCTATTTTTGTTTTCGTTCCCGATGCACATTGCTTGAAATTCAAACCTCGTCACATCCGTTTGCTCCATTCCAATCGTCAAGGGCCAAGTCAAGCCAGCCAGTCTTCCCGAAGGTAGGGGAAAAATGCGAAGCATTGTTCACCACCTCCCGACCGCGGCCAGGGCAAACGATATGTGCACAAAATTAATTGATGAAGAAAATGGGAAAAGCAAACAGCCTCCCAGATCTCGGAAGAATGTGAGATTCAACCAACCCCCCCTTTCCAACCACCGTCACCACAACTTGCCATCGCACAGCAGAGCAGCTGTCAAACGAGTTGGAGCACAAAATTTTTTTTGTGTACTTTTCTTCTCGGTTCTTGATGGCCGGCTTGTGAAGTGCATTTATGATGACTCGCAGATCCACTCGGCCGCGACGACGAGCGCAAGTGGCCAGCAAAGCAAACCATATCCATCCAACCCATGTACTCAGTTGGCAGCGCTGATGATGATGATCGCGTTGATGATGATGATGATGCGAACTGAAATGAATTTAAAAATCTTCGACTTGGAAATAACAGCTACGAAAAAACGCAAACCAAACGAAAACCAGTTCTTGCTGCTATTCTCCGATCCGTGTGATGGTCGTTGGTCCCTTTTGGCAAGCGGCCGGTCCGGTCCAGTCCGGCTTCGGTAATTCGAGCCTCGTCAGTTACGTTCCAAGTTCGTGCACACACATCTTTCGGTTAGAAGAATGCATCGGCGGATTTTGCCATCTAACAGAACAGAGAAGATTTCCAAGGGAAGCCCACTTCGAGCCTGACTCCGCTATGGACACCGCAATGGTGATGCATCTTGGTCATCCTGCAGTCGCCATCTCTTGGACCAAAAATAGACAAAAACGAACGAAAAATAAAACCATCAACACACACACAAACACACGGCCTGCTTGGGCATTGCTACAGGGCTGCCACCGAACCAGGGTGAAGGGACGCTGACAGCGACGAGGGGTTTTCAGGCCTGTCAAGTCAAATAATAATTGTTTTCTTATGCTATCGTTTCCTTTTGCTCTTCATTTTCACCGAATGCCGGACTCTGCATCTTGTGTATGTACATGCAATGCATGCATGAATGCAGCAAAGTGTTTCTGGTTGAGGAAGGTCAAGTTGCACCACCACCATCATCATCATCATCATCACCAGAAAGACGACGACGACGACGAGCGGAGAGCAACATGTGTTTGCTTTTGGCTTCCTTCGTCTTCGTCTTAGCCCGCTGCAGCCCTGCGGTTGTGCGTGTTGTTTGGATGTCAAAATTCGCATCGGGATTGCTTCCAGGGCAGCTGCGATGCATCATCGAGAGCGAATAAACACCGATTGATGTCAATGCCCAACGCTGAGCCGCTGATCATCATCATCATAGGGAGGATCGGGATGTGCGAAGCGACACACCACAGCGTTTGCCTCTCATAGCCCAGGCAGCTATCTTTCGATCCATCTATCAAGTTCACATGTTATAAATTATTTTATTACTCTGCGCACCAATACTCGCAGAAGTGGCCGCCGCCATTTATTGACGAATTGACGAAGAAGCAGAAATAGATAGATCGATGGACCAACACACGGGGCTTAGTGATAGATGGACCAAAATGGATGCGTCCCTCCCTCCCAGCGCCCCTCCAAACAGCGGATGGACCCCGTGCATTGAGCCATCTTTGTGTTTTGTTGTGCGCGCAGGCACAATCACACACACACACACACGGTTCAAGAAAACGGAAATGGCGAAAATAGGCGGTTATAAAACGTTGATTACTGTTATAAAAAGAGACGGGATTTCTTTTGCCCCGTTTTCGCGTTGTGATGCTCTGCGACTTGTGGTGGTTCGCTCGTTTTTTTAATTCGAGATCCCAGATGTTGATGCTGAGCAGTAGCATTCGTGCCATTTGACGATAGCTGCGTTCGTCATGTTCGGCATGCGGCAAGACACAAGTTGATTAAAATGTAGATTTAGATGCTGGTCTCTCAAAGTAGCGGATTCGTTTCCGGTGGCGGCTGGATGAAGGATGCCAGAAAGGAAGAAGGAAAATAGTACAGTAATGGACGAAACAATTAGGGAGTTTCTCGATTTAAAACAAAAGTCAAGTATTACATATATAGGGGTCAATTATAGAAGTCCAGTCGAGTAACGTGTCAAGTGAGCAAAATTTCGTATTACAGAAGCCGACTGATTCTGATTGAGTCAACAACCGAATTCGACTGTTAACTGTAGTGTTGAAATTTTTCAAAATATAATTGAAATATTACACCATACGATAATTGAGGATTTTCATCTATTTAGCTGTCATTTTTGACAGAATTATTATTAACATTTTTCACCAGGGATGCCATATTCACAGACATGTCTGTAAATTTGCAGACTTTTCATTTTTATTGAAGACTTTTTTAACGATGCAGACATTTAGCAGACATTTTATTTATGTTGCAGACTTTTACAGACATTTGAAATATTTTTTAAATTTCAAATAAAGGTATTCTATGAAGTTCGGATTTAAAACGTACGAGGATCTGAACAGTATAGTTGATACGGTAAGAAGCTTTGTGGAAATATTTTAAAATACCGTAGGTATAATTTAAGGTATAAATCCTTGAAAAAACGAATGCGGTGGGCCACTTGGAGACACAATGGGTCCGGAGATATGTATCGTATAGGCCCTTTCCGAGGGTAACATAGAGTCCCTACTTATGGTAGTGTTCAATCCCACGTGTGTTAAAACCAATGCGAAAAAGCGTTAGTAACATTGGTCCTTCGCTATTAAGTCACAACGAAAATCAAGGTTCACAACAGTACAAATCATATTTGAGAAACTTAGAGACTTCCTCGAAAAAACAAAATTCTCCTATGGTCAGGTAGAAACTTCTCAGAAGTATTGGGAGCCAGCAGTTCATGCAAGAAGAACCTTCAAAAATTCTTTACCGAAGTCCAAGATCATACCATAGACTAACTCTAAGACCAGTAGGTCCCATACAAAAACGATTTTTTTCTTGGCTCAGTCAGTACTAGCACATCAGTCCCAAGCTCGGTCCCAAGCTAAATAATGCGCCCCTAATAATGAACTCACACGAACACACTCTCAAATATTCTGTCAAAATAACACAGCAAATCAAAACAAAAGCGCAATTATGTATAGCTAGGTGCTGGCTTCAAGGTGTACTTTTGACCAAGGGGTTCTACAACAGTGAACCAATTTCAAATCAATAGTTGCATATTGATTGTTGATCATACTACCCTGAATTTTAAGACATAATTTCCCCAAGAATCAGGAGAGGACTTATCAGAGCTTTAGGAACAAGTGTAGGGGAGAGGAGTTCTCTGAAGTTTGGAATTTTTCATAGGTTTTGGAGTTCTTCCCAGAAATCCAAGATTTAACTTCCCAGAAGTTTAGAAAAAAAACTTCCCCAAGTTTCATACGGGAGCTAATCAGGAAGGACACTTCCTATAATTTCTCAAAAAATCAGGAAAAAAAATCCTCAGGACGATGCGTCATAGCAGTTGAGGAAAGAACTTCTTTCGAGTCCAGGAAGTAACTTCCCAGAAGTTCCAGAGAAAACTTCTCGTAAGGTTAGGCGGAACTTCCTAGAAGTGCTTGACAGCTTTTCCAAAGCTCAGAGGAGAACATTCTGCATTTCAGAATAAGGATTTCTCAAAATTCTTTAGAGAGAATGAAACTTTCCAGGAGCATTGGGGGTGCTTCCTTCTAACTTGAGCATGAATTTTCCAATAGTTCCGGGACAAACTTCCCCAAAGTTCTGGAGAAAACTTCCCAAAAGTTCAGAAGAGGACTTCTCAGAAGTCCAGCAAGAAACTTCAAGAACAAATTTAAATTTCCCAAATTTTCCTATAAATATTGGAATAAAATTTTCCTCGCAGTTCTGGAAATTTGGAAGTTTTGAAAGAATAAGCTCAGTAAAAAACTTCCCCGAATTTCAGGAAGAAAACTACCAGAGAGGGAACTAGGGTCAAGAAGGAATTAAAAAAAATCAGTAATAAACTCCTCGGAAGTTCACAAGAGGACTTCTCAGAAGGTGCGAAGAGACCAAAAAATTAGTTGGAACGACCCAGAAGTGCAAGAGAGCTTCCCTAAAGTTCCAAATCGAACATTCCAGCATTTCAGAATGAGAACTTCTCGAAGTTCACGAAAGCTCTTAGAAGTTATGGTAGATTCTTTTGATAAATCAGGAAGAAACTTTTCAGAAGTATAGGGGGATCTTTCTAGTAGTTCAAGCAGGAATTTCTCAGAAATTCAGGAACAAACTTCCCCGAAGTTCAGGAAAATACTCCCCTGAAGTTCAGAGAAGATTATTTCGGCAGTTCAGAAAAGAACTTCTCAGAAGTTCAGGAAGAAACTTCTGACAACTTAAGAAGATTTTCCAAGAAATTCTGGAGAGTACTTTCTCAAAGTTCTGCAGAAACTTTTCTCGTAGTTCAGGATAGGACTTATCAGAAGTTAAGAAAGTAACTATGTTCAGGAAAAAAAATTACCAAATGTTTCTGGAAGGTAAGGTTGGGTTCTTAAATGTGCATTTCGAAGAAAATAAGGAGTGACTGCCAAGAAGCTCATGAGGAATTTTGCCTGAAGTTCAGGAGGAAACTTCTTAGAATAAAGCAAAGAGCCTTGCAGAAGATCAGGAGAGAGTTTCCCTGAATTTTTTAGAGATAATCACTGACTAACCGAAGAAGCAGTCCATAAAAAAATCATTCATATGACCATAATGCTATCGATGATAATGACACCATATTAAAATATGGTACATACCATCAATGGTTATTGTTGAATCAAAACAAAAGTCTGTTGAATTTATCAAAAGAAAACTAAATTTTATTTTAAAATAAAAAAAACTGGAAAGAGCGTTACAGGGGGGGAAAAAACTATAGAAAATTGTGTCATCTATGCGAATGCTTCAAGCTTCAGTGTCACTTTAAAAATATGAAAAAAAATAGTGTAAGGTTGTATAAAATCCAAGAAATAGATGCAGACATGTTTACATAATCACACAAATAGCGGAAATGACATACTTTGCTCTCTTATTACGTCTTTTCATTGAAAGAAGCCTAATTTTCTAAACAAAAATTTACAGACTTTTATAGATATTTCCAGACATTTCAAATATTTATCACAGACATTTGAAAAAAATATCTGGCATCCCTGTTTTTCACTCTTGTTCTGTGAATGCTTTTGCTATTCAGAAAACCTCATTGGGACGCTGTTCTAAAGTTGCGATTTGAAGTTATTAAGTTACTAGCTGAACCCGTTGCGAGCCTTGCAACGCATGCGACTAAATAAATGAAAAATTATAGAATTGGCGCGTTTATGGTTTTTGTTCTGAATTAATCTGGTTAAAATATTTTTGTTTGTTTGTGTGTGTTATTTATGCAAAAAAAGGTTGGTGTTATTAATTTAACCCTTGGACCGGTAGTTTCTACTGGTTTTACTTTCTGCGCAGAAGCATTTCAAAGACAAACGAAGCCGTATCCTATCAGTTTGTACGTAATTTTCTCTTGCAATTTTTGACTAAAAGGGGGTTGAAGCTTCTACCAGAATATACTTCTTACCCGAGAAATACACATTTTGTTTTTTAGTTGCATTGATAATACTCATGTTTGGTTCAAATGTCTATTTCATTGGTTTTAGAGCCCTCTTTCACTCTCTCCAGAGGGACGGCGTCTTGAACCGCAGAAAAAAAATCCTGCCCAAAAACCCCCACATGCCAAAGTTGGTACCATTTGAAGAACTCCAATTCCAAGAACTCGAGCTTTGCAGAAATTTGTGTTTCATTTGTCCTTCCAGGCGGGGAAGGAGCTTCGCACCATCATAAGAACCTTCTCTGGCCTCAACAACCCCTACATATTAGTTTTCATAATAGTAGGTATGATTCTCATGTTTGGTTGACATTTGTGTCTAAGACCATCCCCACCGGTGCGTTCCTATCTGGGTAATATTTTGATGACAGAGAGCGTTCCTATTTTGATTTAGCCACCCATTTTTGCACCGGTCGTTCATAAAAAGGTATCAGAATGGGGCTTATTATGGTTGTCACCTTCAATATCACTTTCACTCCACTAACATACACATCACCTCACTTTGTTTATGCTATTGATATTACCGTGATCATAAAGTGAACTCCGTGAGGTGGAAGTTATAGTGAAGTGAAAATCGTAGTAGCCCTCAGAAAATCTACGGTTTGCGTCACTTTTTTCTGTGTCGTGATGGTGCCGTGGCAACGATAATAACACCGAGTTCGTTCGAATCGTCATCTCGGATGAACTCTTACATATTTTTTTAACTTGGGTGACATTCGTAATAAGGTTTTTTGTTTTGCACCGTTAAGTGAAAACCATAAAAAGCCCCAATGAGACTCAAGTTTATTCTCGCACCGGTATCGTTTCGTTTAATATTTCGTGCAGTGTATAGTTTATATACTCTTCCGTACAGGTTTTCAACGTTCTGGTTTGTCCCAAAGATTGGATCTTGGGAAACATCCAGCTAAGCCCTGCAAAGCACTTCGTTGCCTTGTTGCGTCCAATTCCTTCCACGGGGTTTTGATGCACTCATTTTTTCACAAAATATCACAATAAACGTGAAATTAGCAATAAACACTTTAAAAACGAATCGGAAAGACTCAAATTGAAATGAAAGTCTTCCAGATTGTTTTAACGTTTCAACTTGTTTTGCTTATTTGTCATCAAATAGCAACGCTTGGCTCGGTTGGGTCGGGTTGTCAAATTTACGAACCGACTGCTCACCGAGCGAGCAAATTGTCATTTCCCAACTCGGTTACCAACCACCGGTGCGGTGTCGAGTTGTCAAACAGGGTACCGATATTACCGTATTGGTGCGGTTGGTCTAATTTGCATGAGGCCCACCCTTCTAGAGAGGGAAGGAGTCTCAAACCTCCATAGAAACATTTCTTGGTTCCGAAAACCCCCACATCCAAAATTTGGTTGTACTTGTTTAATTAGTTCTCGAGTTATGCAGGAATTCGTGTTTCATTGGTGTGGGAGCACCCCTTCCAGATGCGGGAGGGGTCTCGAACCATCATAAGAATCTTTCTCGACTCCAAAAATCCCTGCATAAAAATAGTCATACCTGTTGGGATAATTCTCATGTTTGGCTCAAATTCGTGGTTCATTTGTATGAAAGCCCCTTCTTTCAAAGAGGAGGGAGGTCTCAAACCACCAAAAATATTTCATGCCTACAAAACCTCCATATGCCATATTTGGTTCCATTTGTTTGATTAGTTCTTGAGTTATGCAGAAAATAGTTTTTCATTTGCATGGGAGCCCCTCTTTCTAAAGGTGGGAGGGGTGTCGAACTATAATAAGATCCTTTCCCGGACCCAAAAACCCCTGCATACAAATTTGCATAGCGGTAGGGAGAGTTCTCATGTTTGGTTTAATTTTGTGTTTCGTATGTATGGTAGCCCCCCTTTTCAGAGTGAGGAGAGGTCTCAAATTACCATAAAAACATTTCTTGTCTTCAAAAACTCACCCATACCAATTTTGGTTCATTTTCAAACCAAAATAATAGCAGAAAAAAAAAATACACATAATTCAACAAAACCTTTTGATTAGTTCACAATAATAGCCTTATATTTACATAAGAAACAGTTCATTAAGATTTTAAACCTTCTTTCTGTAAAATTCTCTAACTTTCTGTGGTACACCCGCCATCAGGTTCCGTACGGTATTCTCAGATACGCCTGCTATGACGATTCCCTATCTTCTTTTGAAATCATCGGGTGCTTTCTTCTTATTTTCGACGATTAACTAGAGTCCGCATAACTAGAGTCCAGTACTTCTCTATTGCACAAAGTTCTGGACAGTTTGGTGGATTGTCTGTTTTTGACACGTGGTTGACCTCTTGTACCTTATACCTTTCGCATAGTGACGAGAGGCCAAACCAGGCAAAAACAGAGTTGGGGGGTTGTGGCTTCAGATAATTGGTAGCAACCGCTATTGTCATAGGAATAAGGGTGCAACAAGGTTGCCGTTTTGTTAGCAGAATATGCTACAACTGAATTACAACTGAATTTTCCGGTAAGTACAAAATATTACAATTTATAAGAATTTCAAACTTACAATACGGTGGGCCTCTTAATATGGGCATCCTTCCACGCGATCGTAGCCTCTACCGATAGTAATCTATACTGATCGTAACCGTAACCTATATTGAGTTTTCTAATTAACTTATCTCTATTTTATTAATTCTTTCTTACTTTTTCTTTTCAGGATAATGCGTTAACCGACGAATGTACTGAATATCACCAGAAAAACCACCTTTTCACAATTTTTTTTGATAATTAAATTACAATAATCAATAACTTTTACATGTGACTGCTGCAATAATGACTTGTGAATAAATGTGTGACAGTTCGTTGCTCGGACGTTTGTCATTCTAATTTCCGGGTCGCTTTAGCTAATTGACGTAAACTGCGGCGATGACTTGACGCCTCGCCGTATTTTTACTGATTGCTATGGGCAAGGTTGCCAGTTTGACCCTTCTCTGCATCGACAACCGCTTTTGCAGACATTCTTTCGTACACATCGCTATTGATAGTGCCGATAGAGACGAAACTTTAAGATTTTTGACCACAACTACATATGGCCTGCCAAATTAAATACTTCTGCGGAAATTTGGACACTTTTTTTGTCCGCAAATGATCGGCAACGGCGTTCCTTTGCATTGTGGTATAAAGAGCCGTACCCGGAAGCTGTTTAAAGTCTTCGAGTAGATATGTTTCGTCGTCTATTATGATAAGAGAAAATGTTGGTGTAAAGCACCTCAGCCCGACTTGTTGCAGTGAAATTTAGCTTGTCATCATGGTTGGGCACCCTTTTTTCAGTACGCCTTCAGTTGTTGCCTCTGTTTCACTTTTTGTACGTATGAATTTGACTGCCCAACTTTGCGAGCTACATTTCGCACAGAAAGATTGGGCTTTTTCTCAATAATGGCTACCACACTCATGTCCATTTGTCGGAAGCTTACACTCAGCCAAATAATCTTAAGAATTTCATAAGGTTGAACTTATGAACGTTGCTATGGAATTTCATAAGACTAACGTATGAATGGATTTTGTTCCACACGACGTTGTTGTTGTACGCTTTTAAGCTTTCCTGATTACTAGTGTTGATATATACTAGTGGGCAAGTCACTGGACCCATAACCTCAAAGTTTAAGGTGGCGCAATATTTTTATTTTTTCGACATCATTATACTTTATAAGATAAATTTATGACATTCATACTGATTTCTTATAGCAAATAATCATAATGCAATCTTATGAATATCGAAAGTTTATTTCGCTGAGTGTACTTTTCTTTTTGATCCACTTCCAACGTTCGATTAACAGTCAAGCACTTGTCAAATAATTAGCAAACACAAAACAAAATACTTCTCAGTAGTTTTAGTTTCTTGGCAAGATAGCGTATCGATAAATTCGGATTTTGCTTGCGTTCTTACAAAACGCGTTTACGCACTTTCATTTGATTCAACGTCATTTTACTGAATGTAACAAGAATGTAAACATCTAGGGATTTTTTTCACTAGGGCGAATCTAACATTGAGAGACTCTGTCTGACAACTTTCTTTTTCATTTATATTTATTTCAATCACGTTTTTCATTTTATCATTTGTACACACTTAGTTTTTTTTTCACCGAGAATCGACCAGCCGATCATTTCGACATTTCAATTTACTAAGATTCTGTGAATGAATTACCGAGATTCGGCTAACAAATTAAAATTTCACCGAAGCTCAGCTAACAAACAAACATGAAACAGGGATATCAGCAGAAGTAATTTCCGAGTTGATCGGCTGTAGGCAAGCCTATGACAAGGACCACTTTTTCACGTAGACACCATCTCAGCAAGCTCAGCTGCCATAATAATGTCAACATTGTTATTTGTGTCTGTTGTTGATCGTTTTCGTTGTGCACATCATACAAAGCTCGCTTCTGTCATAGACTAATTCTAAGACCAGTAGGTCCCATACAAAAACGATATTTTTCTTGGCTCAGTCAGTACTAGAACATCGGTCCCAAGCTCGGTCCCAAGCTCCCAAGCCTAATAATGAACTCACATGAACACACTCTCAAATATTCTGTCAAAATAGCACAGCAAATCAAAACAAAAGCGCAAATATGTATAACAAGGTGCTGGCTTCAAGGTGTAATCCGGACCAAGGGGTTCTACAACAGTGAACCAATTTCAAATCGCTAGTTGCATATTGATTGTTGCTTCTGTGGTGTTTTACATCAAAACAAACAACCAAAACAAGTGATTAGACTTTTGTTTGACAGCTGACAGCTGGCCTAAATCAATTTGGGCCCAGGACATCCTGTCTACTGTCAATCACTGGTATTGATATAGGCTTGTCAATGGCCTGGCTGTAGGACATTTTTCCGAGGTAAATTGAGTGTGTAGAGTATGCTAGTCAGCACTGTTGTGTTTCGATCTGTACTAAAGAATCCCCCGAAAGGTTTATGATATCGCTGTAATCAATCAAAGAAAGTGAGGCAGGAGAAAATGTCTCATTGTTAGATTCGCACTATTGAAAAAAGTTTCTACACAGAAAAAAATCTTGTAGTAAAAACTAAATTTTTTTTCTGACTATGCGTATTTTCAAACCTACCTTGAAATTTTAGTTAAATTTACTACGTTTATGGTACAACCTTCAACATTTGTAGTATATTTGACAGATCTCATATTGATCAACCGCACCATGGTTGATCAAATCGCAGGCATGGTAAAATCAAACTCGTTTATAGTATCAACTGCGGTTTTTTTGCGTGTAGACATGCTGTACCACGAAATAAAGTGGAGAGTTTCAGCTGTAATGCTAATAAAATCGTGATATTTCATTGAACGTAATAAACACTTATTAAAAACATCTAAACATTGTAACGAACGTGTAATTTGTACATTTGTGTATGGCGTACAACGAACGATTAGCAAGTAAAAGTTCATTCAATGACAGATTGCATCACTGTTTCCGAACATCCGAAACAGCGAAAAACAACTCACTTGAACGAAGAGCTCAATGCACGCAACTTGAACCGAGGTCAGTAACGCCTTGAGCATATTTTTTTAACTTCTTCCCTTTTTCAGCAATGCTTCTTCCAGTTATTGCAACGAGTACCATCGTCATCATCTTCGGTCTCTAGCGAACGATAAACTCCTCGTCGCAGCATTATGAAAAAAAAAAGCAAACGAAAATGCGAAATGCGAAACGAAAACCGGCATAGGCCGAAACTTGAAAACCTTCCTCCGATGCCAAGAATACGATGAATCGCTAAAAAGAACTCATTCTCAATCAACCGGTTTTCGTCGAACCGCAGGGTGCGGTACGAACAAGCCAGCCAGCCGGCAAGCAGGCAGGGGTGTAGCTCAAAAATGGACGAAAAACTGGTACCGACCAAAACCGACCGACGAAAAAATTCTGACGGGCAGGGCTGTGCCTGTCTGTGTGTGCGTCTTCTTTTTATTCCACGACGAGACCTTGGTCAGTGACTTCTCCGCTGCTAAGCTGGTGTTGTTTGTTGTGCTTGCTGCAAATGGAGAGTGCACAAAATCGATTCGCTGCCGGTGGTGCATGGTGCATATTCGATGCACTTCGCGCGAGATGCAGTCGTATCAGCGCCCGCTCGGAACGGAAATAAAGAAAAATGGACGAAAATTTAGTTTTGCTTTTTATTTCGCCTTAAGAACGACGTCTCTCTCTCTTCGTCTTGGGGGTTTTAAAGTTCCTGCCTGATGTGCCCCTCATTGGGAGAGGTTAGGTTTTTACGATAACCGAAAATATAAAAACTGGTCATGATGAAAGGAAACGAGAAAACTTGTCGTGTACGGAGTGGTGGTCATAAATCTCCGGTGGAGGGAAGTGGCCGGCCCCTGGTGGGACAGGGGTGTGATGAAGCGTAGATTTAAGCGGATTAAGGTACCAATGACATGATGTAGGGTCGGGTCTTGTGCTTTCTGTATTGTGTCTTGGACAACCTCCGACAGGCGGATGGCATTTTAGAATTGAATCGAACCAAAGTTCTGAAAAGTCTGCCTAATCCGTTTGGCCTAGGGATTCCGACATAACACAAAAAAAAAAACGTCACGCAGGAACAAGTTCATCGAGAAATTGCCATGCATATCTCCTCCGCGCATGGACCGGAGAACGAAGCAAGATCGAAAACGAACACCAGATAAAATGAACACATCTGCCCGTCAACCCGCCACTTCATCCTCGAACCCGATCCACTCTGAACGGCTCAATCCCGCCGAGCCGCGCCGCAGTCCGCCTACCGATGGGAAGTAATAAGAAATAAAAATTCTGATGATTGTGATTTTAATCCGCTTTTGTCGGCTTTAATGATACTGCTGCACTGCAGGCTCTCCCTCTCTGGGTTTTCCAGAGGCAAAGCACTGTGAAGAACTACCAGAGGAAAAGTGCACATTTGTCTGCCAAGGAGCGGTTTTCTTCGTCTTCATTCATTGCTCAGCGCGGGATATCCGCCATACTTTTGATCAATTTGTTACAGCAAGCGGGATACTTCCAATAAGAAGCGCGGAAGAGTTACCGCCGCCTTCTACGCCACGATTTAGAACATCCAAACAGTAGGCCTTGCATCGTTTGAGAGCCAGCCGAAAAAAAAATGCATGGCCTACCTCAACCAATCGTGCGAGTGGTCGTTGGACAACGACCTCAACCCCTTTCTTCTACCCAAATCGTCCCCTGCCAGGCATTGTGCATCAGCGACATACGAAACCTTGAATTATTTGCTTTCTCGTTCTATCACAGCTCAAAACGGAATCGTATTTCGCACATAGCACCCAGCAGAGCACCGCAGAGGGCCCAGAGAGAGAGTTTAGGTTTTTGCGGTTGTCCAATGTGGCCGGATGACCCCCCGGCCCAAATCAGAGGATGGTGACCGGTCGGTGAATGTGTGAATACAATCCGTTTATGGCAGTGCGGGACGTAGGAGGAGGAGAATGTGGTTCATGAAAGCTGGTTGTATGAATTTTTAAGCTTGGTTGGATTCAAGGTTAATCGATTGACTCTAATTGGGTGGATTGATATCTGTTTAGAGGGAATTCACCACTGGAATAACTGACGGCTGTACTCTGAAAATATATTTTACGAAAATTCACTTACGCTTTTTTGTAAACTCAATTTTTGAACATTGGACAAAAATCTCAAAAACTGCAAGCAGCATTCGTACTGCTTGTTATCAGCCAAATGCGTTCGTTACACCTTATCCCTTGAATGCATTAAATAAATTTCGTGCGGACCAGCCAATCGCTGCTTTTCTTCTATCGGATCTGGACATTTTGGTGTTGCTGCTATTGTGGAAAAAATAGTTTGTTTACGTTGAGTTTAGTCTTGAGTCTAAAATATTAATTTCATCTTCATCTATCTCTCTACTTCTCAAAGGTTACCACAGCTTAGAGAGATAAACAGTGGATTCAACAGCAGCTCTTTCTAATAGGGGGTTTTAATTTAAAAATAAACATGTTTTTTCCATCTGTATCGATGATGGGTGTTCTTCCTAGCACCAACATATTTTTTATGAGTCTCAACTCAACTATGAGTCTTAACTAAAATCTAATCATTTTTATTTTCACAAACCGACATGCAGTTTCACAAAGTGACATTTATTTTCAGTAACGGGGGCTCCCGGTACTTTAAAACGACTCCCATTATGACATAAATGTCAACTTATGTATGCTAGAAATCAATGGTTGGTTCGTTGGTTTAGGTAGTCTGTTTTTTGTAGCGTGTTTCATGGTGAAATAGGATGGTGTTGCCTTGCATTCAAATTTTTTTCATAATATTTTGAAATTGTTTTTTTTTCAATAGTTACACTTGTCAGAGTAAAAAAATAATTATCTGCCGGTATATTATTATATTTACTATCGAGCAATGTTATAATCCACATACCCCTATAATACCATATTGGACAGGATCAATTCCCACATCATCAACGTTAAAAAACATTATTAAACCTCTCTCTCCCTTTTGTTTCATGATTCATTTTGAAATGTCCAACATGCAGTAAGTGCACGGAAGAGCTCGGTTTATCTTTTTTGACGAAAGCCTTACGTTTCTCTTTTCGAAATATTCTTGAATGGGGGCGCTGTTCTAAAATTTCTGATATCCACCATTCTACGTTTCGAGGGGAGATTTTGAACAATAATATCTCCTCTCTGACTAATAGAAATTTAACGATGAATATTTCACTCAAAGGGTAGAACATCTACGCTTAATCTCTGTTGATAGTTTAATTCATTACATTCGTTCAAACTACTTTAAAAGTGCATAAAAGAAAACTGCTTTAAAAGTTCTTAAGAGAAAATTGGTTCATACTGCCTCAGTTACATCATTCTCGATTCGGATTCTGATGGTGACACAGCTTCACCACCATTACCATTGACGCACTCGCAGCCCAATGACGTCTACATAAGGTCTGGCGCAGTAGCCACAACAATATTTATTAGTGAAATGAGCAAAATTCCCGTATGACACTAATACCACTGCACTCCTTGCGCACGCTAAACAAAAGCTCGCTACGTCGTACTATTTATTTTGATTCGTTCACTCCGTGATTGTTTATTGTATGCGCTATAAAACTTAATTTTTCAACCGATCGCTACTCGATTGTCAAGTCTCAGCGTTTGAAGGTATGTGTAGCAAAAATTTAATTGGCTAATTGGCTCAATTAAATTCACTATAAATGATCCATGGTATCGGGAGGAAATGCTTCTGCTCAATAAATGGCATTTGTATCACTTCCACAATTCAGCATTCATAATAAACATTTGAACCGATTTTTTTTTATCTGAACCTATGCCTGCCAATAGAAAGTTCAATAGTGTTACGTCATCATTCGTCGGCTCAGCCATGTTTACATTATTTTTGCTTCCAATACAAGCAAGCAGAGCGTTGCCACAGACCTTATATAGACGTCATTGGTCGCAGTCTAACCAGTAGTTCCCCGAACCACCACCACTTCGGTTTATTTCCTAGTGGTATCGTTTCGGTTCACCCCGAGCGACAGAGCATGCGAACGAACGACGCTCACCAGCATCAGTAGTTTCGGGAGGCATCGATTCGGTTTGCTAGTGAACGATGCTTGCTAGCAGCAGCAGGAAGACCAACACAACTACAAACGCTGCCACAGACAGTGTCGTTGCTGTTCACATACGGCGAAACGGGGCAGTATTAGTAAATTATTCCACCATGACAATGGTACTTCGTCGAACACCATGGCATTTTCGAACGACCAATCATCATTTCAGTCAATGCGTTTGACTCGTTCGAACCTGTTTCGACACATTTAATGGCGAATACTTCTTGCGGAACCTGGTGCGTTTCAAAACGGTCATTTTCAGGGCCACCAACCTTCGTAGAAAGAGTTATGCAGAATTATTTGTTAAAATCAAACAGAATCGACGAACGGCCCTTTCCAGGGCCACAAGGCTTCACGAGAGTTAACGTTCAACTCCCTTTCAATTGTCAAGCCGGCCTCTTTAAATCATCATCAATCTTTCTCCCTTCTTCACCATGCCGTGCTCAAACCAAGCAGCACATCCTCCCAATGCAGAGTAGTGTTCCATGAGTCCAGCAAGTCTACCACGGGAAACTCACTAAAAGATTGTCTCATGGTGGGACCAACCGTCCAAGATACTCTTCACGCTATCGTCCACAGATTCTGTGTGCACGAGGTGGCTCTTGTTGAGGTTGTGACAAAATGTACCGCCAAATTTGGGTACACCCTGACGATAGGACTCTACAGTTCGTGTACTGAAAACGGTGACATACGGCAGTGCATTTGCGCCGTATCTTGCTACTCGAGGCCTCCAGCAGTTTTCCTTCAAAAACTCGGAAAATTAATACGATATAGCAGCGAGAACTGGAACACATTTTTAAGTCAATGACTTTCTTAGCGGATCTGACTCTGTAGAAAGAGCTATCCAATCTGTGTTCCAAAGTCCAGAATAAACCCGCGTCTGCAGGATTTGTGCTAAAAAAGTGGTCATCGAATTCATCCAAAGTTTTTTCTACAATCCCAGACAACCTGAAGAATGATAGAATAATCGTATCCGTTGATGACATTCGAGGATCCGCCCGCGCTCTTGGTATTTTGTGGCATCCTGAATCGGAAAATTTCTGGTTCAAAGTTTCTGAGTGCTCCACGGATACTCCGATCACCAAACGCTCCGTTGTTGACCAAGCTTTTTGGTCCTTTGGGTATTCTGAGTTCAATGATCATCTCAGCCAAGGTGTTTGTACAACAACTGTGGAAGGTCAAATAAGATTGGGACGCAACACTACCTAGTTCACTATGTTCAACGTGGCAAGATTACAGGCGTGGTCTAACTACTTTGAATCACTATCAATTTCCTCGCCTTGTAAAGGCTCCTGGTGCTGGTGCAGACGTCCAGCTGCATGGGTTTTGCGATGTATCGCAGCATGCTTATGGAGCATGCATTTATGTGAGAAGTGTCGGGAATAGTGGTTTCGAGCTGAATCCCGTGTAGCTCCTATCCAAACCTTATCTGTTCCTCGCCTAGAGCTTTGCTCTGCTGCTCTTCTTAGCCAACTGTACCAAAACGTTGTATTGAGCCTTAATATGGAAATCAATGCTTATTTTTGGTCTGACTCTTCAATCACTCTTCAATGGCTACTAAACTTACCATCCAACTGCAACACTTCCGTGGCAAACCGTGTGGCGGAAGTTCAGTAACTTACGGAAGGAAGCAAGTGGAAACCTGTTGCTTGTCTGGAGAATTCGGCAGATCTCATCTCAAGGGGTGTAGATCCAATGAGCTCTCTAATATCGCACTACGGTGGAAAGGTCCGCCTTGGTTATCATCCGATTCATCAGAGTGGCCGAATATGTTTCCCGAAGATCTAAAGATTTCTGTCGAAATCCTCGGAGCGAAACCATGTACATTTGCAGCCGTCACTCGAGCCACTGAAGCTCCTGATCGCACACTTTTCACCCGCTACTCGTCGTTGACGAATCTCATCCGTTTCGCTGCATATTGTCGCTGATTTGTGCGGTACTGTCGTGCCAAAGTGGCTGGATTTGATTTGCAAGCAATACCGTATTTAACCTTTGCAGAACTCCAACAAGCGCAGATAGGCCTAGTGAAGGTCGTCCAAGATGAATTACAATAATTGGGAGCAGAAACGAAGGGGCTCTCATAACCATAGACTAACTCTAAGACCAGTGGGTCCCGAACAAATACGATTTTTTTCTTGGCTCCGTCAGTACTAGCACATCGGTCCCAAGCTCGGTCCCAAGCTTAATAATGCGCCCCTAATAATGAACTCACACGAACACACTCTCAAATATTCTGTCAAAATAACACAGCAAATCAAAACAAAGGCGCAAATATGTATAGCAAGGTGCTGGCTTCAAGGTGTACTTCGGACCAAGGGGTTCTACAACAGTGAACCAATTTCAAATCGCTAGTTGCATATTGATTGTTGGTTTAATCAACAATCAATATGAAACTAGCAATTTGAAATCGGTTCACTGTTGTAGAACCCCTAGGTCCAAAGTACACCTTGCAGTCTGCACCTTGCAATAACTCTTGCGCTTTTCGGTACCTTTCGATACTAGTATCTTTGTTGTTGTTTAAATTCGCTATGTTATTTTGAGGGTGTGTTGGTGTGAGTGACTTTATTAGGGGCGAATAATTAAGCTTGGAACCAAGCTTCTGACCGGCGTGCTAGTACTATCTTGGAACGGGTACTTTGGAGCAGGCCACGAATTACCAGAAAATGATTTGAATTGAACCCTAGCAATATGGTAGGCCAAATTCTTGGAATCGTTCCAGCAGAACGTTTGCCATAGTCACTTGACTTCCATGGGGTCACGAATGGCCAGAGAATTGTTTGAATTAAACCCTAGCAAAGCGGAATCCGAGTTCCTACAGAAAAGTGGCCATATCCAAATCTTTTGCAAAACCTGGCTTACGATGAATCAAACTTTATGATTTTGCAAAACTTTGTCTTCAGAGGACATTTTGAGGGTGTCTGGCCTCACTTAGGGAGCTCTTGCGGGATTCGAGATCTTCCGGAAAAGTGGCCATATTCAAATCTTTTCCAAAACCTGGCTACTGAGGACATCCTGAGTTTCTGACCATACACTTAGGGAGCTTCTGCGGGATCCGAGTTCTTAAAAAAAAGTAGTTATATTCAAATCTTTTCCAAAACCTGGCTTGCGGCATATAAAACTTCATGATTTTGCAAAACTTTGTCTTCGGAGGACATTATGAGGATTTCTGACCATACTGTCCACTTAGGGAGGGCTGAGTTCCTCCAGAAAAATTACCATGCTCAAATCTTTTCCAAAACCTGGCTTGCGACGAATCAAACTTTAGGATTTTTTTGCGTCGAAATACTACCTCACAATGGCCTCCGCTCAATTTCAAAAAACTACTTCTATTCAATTTTCACAGCCGGCCGTGCGCTAACGGAACCATCAATACTTTTTCTTCACCACTTTGTTCTAGCAAAAAAAAAAAAAAAAATGCTCTTAGAGCCTCATGGTGATGAGAAATTATTTTTTTCTCAAGCTACATCATCATTTATGATTTTGCCAAACTTTGTCGACGGAGGACATTCTTTGAATTTCTCATCATATATCTAACCAAATCATTTTCCGGGAAACTTTATCGTTCTGCTTATGCTCGTAGTATAGATTTAACGAAGAAGATCTCGCCTCAGTTGAACGATTTGAGTTTGGACCCTTTTCCGGAGGAACGGGCCACTCCAAGGGGTCAGTATGGTCAGACACGCTCAGATTGTCCTCCGAAGACAAAGTTTTGCAAAATCATAAAGTTTGATATGTTGCAAGCCAGGTTTAGGAAAAGATTCGAATATGGCCACTTTTCCGGAGAAATTTGGAACCCGCAGGCTCTCCCTAAGAGACCAGTATGGTCAGCAATCCTCGAAACGTTTTTTAATGACATATTTTTGCAAAATAATGAAGTTTGATATGTCACAAGCTAGGTTTTGGTAACGATTTAAATATGGGAACTTCTCTGGAGGAACTTGGACTCCGGAGAATCACTCTAATTGGCCAGTATGGAATGTCTCCGAAGACCTCTGTTTTGCCAAATAATAAAGTTCAACATGTCGCAAGCCATGTTTTGGTAAAGAATGAATTATGGCCACTTTTTTGGAAGAACTCAAAATACCGCAGGGTCACCCCAAGTGTAGTCATACACTCTCAGAATGTCCTCTGAAGACAAAGTTTTGCAAAATCATGAAATTCGATATGCCGCAAGCCAGGTTTTGGCAACGATTTGAATAAGGCCACTTTCCTGGAGGAACTCGGATCCCGCAGGGTCTCCCTAAGTTGGCGGTATGGTCAGGAATCCTCAAAATGTCTTCTGGTGACCTAGTGTTGCTAAATCATGAAGTTGGATATGCCACCTGCTATGTTTCGCATCTTCAAATATTTCAGAGCTTGGAATCCGAAACAACGGGTATTTTCGGAGAATCCAGTGCAGATCCATAAACTAGGATAATTTAGTGATCTATTGCAAAAACCACATCAAAATTCAATGGTTCACGATGGAGCATCATTAATTTTATATTTGATTTTTTCTCTCTCAGAGGGGTTGGGCACGTACGTGTTAAGAAAAGTATTGTTAAAAACACGTCGGTTTCTGAGGGTTTTTAAGTGGACCTTTTCATTAAGGGGATATACAGTTAGAATGACCAAAAATTTCAATAATTTTTTTTGCATGAAAAGTTAGTAAATTTTCCGTAAAATACGCTCCCGAAACTTTTTTTTTGAAACTCGAACTCCAAGTGTTTCGTTTCATCGTTTCTCGAAGACGCTTTCTTCGCGCACAGACCGATAATTAAAACTTTCAACGCGTTTTTTTCAAAACAGCATTTTCGGAGTTTATGCCAGTGATAGCGCAAAAACTAATTATTCTATTAAGATGGAACTTATAGAATTTTTTTATTATAGTATTACCTTCTATATGCCATTTTGTTGAAAAATATTTGAAAAAAATATTTTTGTACACTACATGGATACACTTATATTTGTAAAACAGTTTCAATTGGTTTGAGTTCAAACTTCCCCTTGAAATTTTTGTTTTCAAAAATGAGTTTTTTTTGTCGTTTTAACTGTATATCCCACCTTAAGCGAGACGTCTTTTATTGTTCTCACTTAACCCGTGATAACTGTAATAAAAACAATAATTTCTATTTGATTTGCCCGTGGTATTTTTTACTATGACTCATTCTCACAAAGCCAACAAATGTGGACATGAATCTATTCAAAAACTTTGCTGAAAACCAAGGATGGTTCCAATCGTATCATAAATCATTCGTTGCACGCTCTTCTTTGATTCAATAAACGCACACAATGAAAGGTTCGGCTTCACCTCGCAAACCGAAAACTAATAGGCCAAGGTAAACATTGAATGAACATAGCATGAACTTCGTCGCCTGTCAATTGTATGCGTGTTGATCACTGCTTGCTAGTACAATTTAATGATTCGTTCGTTGGCTTCTGTTGATGATTCATTTTGGTTTCCTGATTCGATTGTGTGCTAGTGCACGAAGCTTCCGATCGAATCATTGTTTGGTACCGCGAACAAAGCAAAAATTAATCGGAAGCCAAAGAGCACAGTGTACCCAGTAAATACAGCGAAAAAAACAGAATGTATCAACTAAACGCCAAATGTTAACATAAAGTGACATGTGTTCCATTAGGCCAGTATTTTCTGTTTTGGTAGATACTGATGATGGAACAGGTTTTTTTTTCCTCTGTTCGGGACATAAACCACTGCGATCAGTAATTAGATCTATTGTAGTATATCCCGTAACCTTTGTTTAGTGCATGTCGATTTACCTCATCACTATTGAGAAATGATAAAGTATTCGGTGTTGTTACAGTTATCCTTGTTGGTTTTTTTGGCAATTAATCGAATATTATTGAAAGTTTCCGCTATTTAAACCCCTTTGAGGAGTGAGAGCACTCTTCAAAAGCGCGTCCCTTTATCAGTCAAAATCAGATTCATTGCAAAAAAAAAACAAACTATGACTCCGTACTGACCATGCATCAGAACCCTAGTCATAACCAATTAAAACTATAGAACATCAAATAGACAATGAGAACTCACACAAATGAAGACTAACCATGTTTTACTTATTCTAAGCTCATCCTCGCACAAGCGCAAAACGAGTATTGTCACTTTTCATAAGACATAAAATGTAATGTAATGTAATGTAAAATGTAACTGAGATGTGTTCCTTTGACTACAAAAAAACAAATATGTTTGAATTAATTCGGACTAGGGTTCGGTGGTAGATCTGATACCCCGTAACGCACCACGAAAAGGTGATCTACCAGCGTTACGGGTCATGGAACAGGTTACCTAGTTGGTAAAGGTTCAGCATTACCAACCCAGATGTAGTGCATTCTTTGTCCGGCTTTACTTCCCTTCCGAAGGAAGACGTGACCAGATTTTTTCACCTCAGAAAAACCACCGAAGTCGACTGGGATTGAACCCAGACTCTCTGGGGTGGTAAGTAGCAGTGACACTTACCACCACACCGCCGACGCCGGCGACGAACGATAATTGTCGATTTGGATATCAAGCCTTCTTCAATTAAAATCTCGATGACGATTTTCTTGCATGTTATGTGATATAAAATTCATAACACATTGTGTCAATAGTCCTGCTAAAAATTGTCACGACTCATCGGATACGTGTGGCAGGAAAAAAAAATCCTACAGAGTAGGCTGATTTTTCCCAGCCGGTACATACTTTATAAAACTTTCAACACTTTTTTTTCCCTGATTATCGAGATTTTCAGCCTCTGGCTGGTTCATCTCCCGTCGTAGTCAGTCAAACACCACTTTTAGGCATTTTCGTAAATTCTCCGGGGGTGAGATTTGAACTCGTGACTTAGGCGTGAGAGGTATGGATGTTAACCAATACGCCGGGGTCGCCCCCCTGCTTTCAACACTGTCATTCGAACTAAAAGACAACGAAAGCTTCTGCCTAAATGAATGCTATAATCTCTCGTCTCCAGGGTTGCCATTGGATTTTGAAAAATATCTGGCATGTCAAAATAAAAAATTAAGCAAAATCTGGCAATGCACGGAAATGTAAAAATCTGGACTAACAATTGAAAGGGGTCAAAGAGGTTTTACAAATGTTGATAGGCCCTTTACAAATGTTGTCCCAAAATAGTCATTTTTTGACAGTAACAAGCGTGGAATTACCCTATTTGACCAATGCCAAATGTTTGACGGATTACCTATTCGCACATAATAGCTACGAAACGTTTTTAGTGGGCGAGAACTGCAGTCACGCAACTCACTTAACGCTTTAATGGAGTGGGATTGAACGACGCTTTTGCTTTAATCTGCTCTAATTTCAAAAAGTCTGGCATTATGCAGGGTTTCTCTTTTGTTGATAAAAAGTCTGGCACCCCTGCTCGTCTCCGAACATTAAGGACATACACGACCGAGTCCTTTCTTAATATAAATTATAGGTTAGAATTATTTCCACTTCAAGTGTTAGAAACTGAAAATCACAACTATATCGAAACAAAAAGGGTTCAAATTGCTAACCAAAGGATGCTCCAAAGGAGGCAGCATTCACCATAAATATCATGCATGAAGTCTCGATAGTAATTGAGATTTGTGCTCAGCAAAACGCGAAGTGAGAGGACTCGGTCGTGTATGTCCTTAACATCTAGCGATCCTACTGGGTCGTATTTCCATAACCACTCAATCAACGAAGAGTGAATCACAAGTAGGCAGAGCTGTTGTCTATTCGACTTGCGTGGTGGAGTGAAGTAATCTACAAAACGTCTAATCTTGTTCACTCACTGAGTTCCTGCGTATGATGCCTTTACCAATACATTTATCGATGTGGTTGTTTCACTGATTTTTTCGGCAGTCACCATCACTGCTGAGAACAGCAGTTTCATATTCGGCGGGTCATATTTGGTTTAGACTACAATGTTACAACGCTATTTTGATGACATTTTTCTTGATGCTACATTTTATAACATCCGTGCATAATGTTATAACTCTGCATTCTGAGCAAAGCATAAATTGATTATAGTATGTAAGATTTTGTAACTACATGATTCGAGATGTCACATGTTACAAAAAGTAAAGCCAAAGCTCATCCCAGGTAACATTGGCAATACCATCCAGCTTTATTAAGTTTGATTAAAGTTTTATGTAAGCCACTAGAAATCAATTTCGTTTTATTATGGCAGTAAGAGGTGCCAATAGGTTTCAAATTAAAGTCAGGTTTATGAGAACCAACACAGCTTCCTTACAACGATCTTGAAACCTTGTCTTCTAAAATTCCTTTAACTCCTCTCAAAGGTTTTATTTTGACTTTATGAACTCGTAAAATAAAGTTTTTGAAATGCCGTTTTAGGACTCATTCATATTATCTTATTATGATCAGTTGAAATGGCATTTTGAAACCAGTTTGCCTCCAGTAAATGCATTAATAACCCGTAACGCTAGTAGATCACCTTTTTGTGGTGCGTTACGGGGTATCAGATCTACCACCGAACCCTAGTCCGAATCAATTCAAACTAGGGAACATGTTTGTTTTTTTGTAGTCAAAGGAACGTATCTTAGTCCTTATTACATTTTATGTCTTATTAAGAGTGACAATACTCGTTTTGTGCCCCGATTGTGCGAGGATGAGCTTGGAATAAGTAAAACATGATCAGTCTTCATTTATGTGAATTCTTATTGTCTATTTTATGTTCTATAGTTTGAATTGGTAATGACTAGGGTTCTGATGCATGGTCAATATCGGAGTCATAGTTTGTTTTCTTTGCAATGAATCTGATTTTGACTGATAAAGGGGCGCGCCTTTGAAGAGTGCTCTCACTCCTCAAAGGGTTTAAATAGCGGAAACTTTCAATAAAATTCGATTCATTGCCAACAAAACAAACAATGACAGCTGTAACAACACCGAATACTTCATCATTTTTCAATAGTGATGAGGTAACTCGACTTGCACTACACAAAGGACACGGGATATACTACAATAGAACAAAGTACTGGTCGCAGTGGTTTATGTCCCGAACAGAGGAAAAAAAAAATGCATTAAACGGCAAATTTGCATTGAGGAAAGTCACCAAATGACCAAATAGTTTTATAGTAGCCATTTGGTCCTATGCTGGTTTTGATGGCAGCCAATAGGTTTGATGAAGGTTCTCAAGTGGTCATAACATCATTCACTAGACCATTTTCAAAATCTCTATTCTCTTGTAAAGCACAGAGAACAGACATCCAAACTAGAATATATTTCTCAAAAAAACTTGTGTAAGGATTCAAATTAAAATACGTTAAAACACTATTGCCATCTCTCGGGCTGTGGCCACTTGCGATTTTAAACCGAACATGGGTAAGATTCGTTGACCGTGCGGTGAAAGAACTGAACTACCAAAAAAATTTAGTTGATGAATAAGATTTCAAGCTGGTCAATGGGTGGCGATGCCAGCGCCGCCACGCTATTGCCAGTTCATTACGATTATGAAATGGCCGTTACATTTCTTACACAGTTTTTGAATTTGACTTGGATGTCTGTTCTCTGTGTGTAAAGGTTTTATTCATTTGTTTTCACAACTGTCTATAGAGTGGACCACTTTGTACACATTTCGGCTTTGAAGATGCATAGAGGAGGTGTTGATGGATGAAACAGTTTTATCGAAAAAGCCGGGAGGAGTGCTATTTGACTGGAATAAAACTTAAATTCAGCGCCAACATTTGATTACGGCGAATCTGCAATTGTAAACAAAAACTTTGTCTGCTAATTTATCGGAAGTTCAATACAATTCCTTCATATTAAATATATCAGCGGATAGAGATAAAGCTCCTCTTCCTTAAAGAGTGCTTAATTTGTATTTGTGACCTTTTGTTCAAAAGAAAATAACTACGAAAGCCATTGTTTACAAAAACAGATTCGCCCTAATCTAAAGTTGGCGTTGATTTGTTACTTGGGCGTTGTCGTCACTCCAGCAGCGAAGAGGAAACTGAAGAGGAAACTGAAGGTAAAAGTTACTGTCAAAATGGAAGCTCAGATGAAAAGTTGGTCGGATAAATCGCATAAACAGTGGGTGAGACTATTGTGCGTTGCTTGATGAGTATTAAGCGAAAAGTTCGAGAATTCTTTAAAACCACGGAAAATAATTTGCTTGGCATTTTTTTTTCTTAAAATACTACGAATAACATGCACTTCAGTGAAAACCGTTTTTAAATCCTTTACTTTTAAACCAAGATAGATTCCAATGATATTGTTCCATTAATAAGTGGGTCATGCTTTAATCTGTTTCGAATGTGAAAATCGCGTTCTTAGTATAATGTCAGGAGATAATTTTTTTTAAATATTATGTTGCGGAGATTTAAAATCGAATGATGGAATAAATGAATGAATGCAAATTGTAATTTATTACCAGCCGGTAACCATAACTCCTATGAACTTTCTGACTAGAAACTCCGTATAGTGAGCAACGTTTTCTACAGAAATCTCAAACTCTCGTGGGAAAAAAGAACGAGCGCACATGTTTCCCATTACACCGCGTAAACGTATAACCTACGAAATATCTTGACATGTCGGAAAAGAACATACGGAGAGGGATAAAACGGGCTTTTTATTGCCATCATATACCCAGCGCGACATCGGTACGCGTCATAAAAAAAGTATCGAGAGGATCATGGAGGCGCTGCCAACTTCCAACTCCACTCTCAACCCCTCTAACCTATAATGCATGACAGCGATTTGGTCAAAAATAAAACCGAGGTAAACGAAATGGTAAACTCTTTGCTGAACGAGGAAAAAAGCCAGAACTTGCATGATTTATGCAATTTACAAAATGTTATCTCATTGTATCCCATATGCCAATCGGTGCTCCGCCATCAAGCGGACGCGCATCACAGCAACCCGATTTTGAACGCCGACGACGACGACGACGACGCCGAAGCCAAATGCAATCAATCAAAATAGGTGTGCAATTGTTTTGCTAGATTTCGTTTTGTGCGAACGATTTGAATTCAATAAAGGTGAGTGCAATTTGATGTACGATTTGCTTGCAGGCAAGAATAATAGAATGTGGGCGGAAAGCCGCTTCGATTTGATTTGAACCGGGGAATTCGATTGCTGCTTCCAGGATACCTGTGGGTGATTCAGCATGCACATGTTGAAACAGTTTCGTCGCTCGATTGTTGCACAGGCAAGTGTGGGATGATTTTGGTTGTGGCGAAAACTGTTGAGTTGTTCTTGATTAGATGCTAGTTTAAAGGGTGCCCTAGATAAAGTTGCAACTCACACAAATTACTCTAGCTCATTTTTTCCATATTCAACTATCTTCCTGTTTCTAGCACGAAATAATTGCCAGAAGCTGAGAAGTGGCCGGTTTGGAGGACAGGATATCGATGGCAGAATGGATAAACGGTGCCTTCGGAAAAGCTCATCAGATTGAAAAGGTGGGGCAACCTGGAACCGAAGCTTAAACGATGAGGTTAGGATTTAAGTGTCTTGACCACTTGTTCATCAACGAATAGATAACCCAGTGTTGATGGTGACGACGTAATACTACCATATATTGTAGCAAGGTAACTTTCCATAGCAGAGGAATCATCTGAAAAACGATTTGATCGGGGTTCTATGGTTGTTTGTGATCATCAAGCTCCTGTGTGAAGGGCCCAAAACGTTTTGGCGGGTCCGTAAGCAGAGAGACTTACGCGAAACCTGCGAATATAGGGAAGAGAATCTTCTTCCAAAAGCAAGTTCACACGCACAGCACTAAAATCAAGCCCTCGATTGACAGAATAAACCCAATAGATGGGGTCGAAAAGGCGAAAAGAGCGAAGGCACTCCCATGCTCCCTATCCAAACCGTTTGGCTTGGGTGCCCTGATGGTCCCTTCGTTTCTCCGTTATATGTTTTTTAATATTTAGTACATTTTGTTGTGGTCATTGAATTGCTTACCTTGTGTTAGACAATTTTGCAGAACGTTAAATTGATGAGGGTTTTAGACCGTTCGTTACTTATTGCTTCAATTTGATGAAGGGTCCAGGTTGTCTTTATGGTGAGTCATATGGTATTGCTCACGGAGAATAGGAGAAAGGAGAGATAACATCAACGCTAGATAACCTAGTGTTAGACGAAAAACTTTCATACGAATCGCTTATGAAATAGTATGGATAAGGGCATCTTCAGCGGTGGTCTATTTTGATTAATGGATAAAATGTATACTTGATTTGCATCAACAAAACTTGAATAGAATAAGCTAAACTAGACCAACTTTGCATTCCCCGCACCGGTGTTGTATTTTTTGATGTTAAATCCGTCAACATCAGCCATCCTGTCCATCATGCAACATCAGAAGCAGAAGTTTGTTTTTTTTTTCAGAGATCGCAGATTATTCGCAAACTTTTTGCCATGGATAGGTTTGACCAAATAATTGGTGCGTTGTTAGCAGCATGTATTCCTGCTCTTTCGTTTGGCTGAAGGTGAGTTTGTGATTGCATGCATATCATTTAAACGGTATTAGATAATGCTGATTTTTGATTTCAGGTCAAAACGAAGAGGGTCACGTCCTGGCAGACGCCCCAATGTCGATCATCAAAAGTTGTTCCAGGGCTAGTTTGGCGACATGCCAACCTACGACTTTCTGCGTCGTTTCCGCATGCTAATGGAGATATTCCTGGGCACTATGCGACAACTAGAATCATCTGGAAAAGTCGGCCTAATACCGTTACAAAAGTGCATTGCAGCTTGACGGATGTTGGCTGTTGGCGTACAATTCTTCAGCTAGTTCTCTCTACGAAAATTTGAGAATTGAGGTGTCAACCATCCTGCACCTTTAGGATTTATGCAAAGCTATCCTGAAGCCTAACCGCCCGCAGTATTTGCGTTTTCTAACACCGCAAGAGGTGAAGGAACGAAAATGCTCCCTAAGAGTTCGAAAAAATCCCATAGATTCAGTGAACTTCCCAGAAACTCAGGGAACTGAAACTAATGTCTACCTGTCCAGCACTGATGAGACCCCCTTCTGCACTGCCTCAGGTTCAGCGTACGTGCTTGAACGTCGCGCTCAAGGTACACCTAAACAACCTTTGCCCACCCCCAAATCTACAGCCACTTTCCTCCAGAACTATTTTGTGCCGCACTTACCCACTTCCTTATTCTTTCTTATTCTATCTCCTACCTCTCGCGTCCTTCTCTTTGATCAGCTTTGTTGAAGGCCGTTTTCTTCTCCACGACGCTTTCACGCACTTCGCACCGTAAACGAAACCGTTCATACCGTAGGCAATCCGACCACGTCGTAAGCTCTCGAAACTATCGTAAGCTTCGCGATGTCCTTCTTGAATCTTCGCCTTCTTCTTATCTCCTACTCTTCCACTGAGGCTTACACTTGTCTTTTATTTTAATGTGCTTCAGCACAGCCCTTACACCTTGATCCTTTCTTATTGGAGATAACTCTGACAAGCTCCCTAGCAACGATTACGGTTTTTATCCTCACACCCTGAACCGATCGTTGAGCATTTATCTTCAGCCCGATTTTGACCCATCATGGCCCTCTAACACCTCTTCCGCCATGGTTTTTCCACCCAATCTTCGGTGACATCTGGCGGTGAGTAGGACATTTACTGTGGCGGCTGCGTCCTGACCAGTGGCTGGTGGGTACTTACAGTCACTGTTTAGGGTTTACCTTGAGTCATTTTAATCACATTCGCTACGGTATGCTAAACTCGTGACGATCTCAGACACACCACTGGTTACAGAACTTATCAGAAGCTCAGGGTACTTCTTTGAAATTTAGGAACTTTCCGAGAAGATTTTCGATTCTCCCTGATGTTTGGGGAACATACCAGAAAATTAGGGAACTCGCCAGAAAATCAAGTGACTTCTTAGAAATTGAGGGTTCTTCCCAGAAGTTCAGGCGACTTCCCTGGAATTCATAATATTTTCCATAAATTCAGGAAATATTCCATAAATTCAGGGAGCTTAACATGAGGGAACTGTCCAAATGTTAAGGGATCTTCTCAGAAGTTAAGGCAACTGTCCAGGAATTCAGGGAGCTCTCCAGAAGTTAATACAACTTATCAGAATTTTCACGGTATTTCTCAAAAGTGCATAGAACTACTGTTCAGGGAACATCCCCGAGTTTCAAGGAACTTCTCAAATGTTAAGAGAGCTTTCTTTGAAAATTAAAGAACATAGTTCATGAAATTTCTCAAAAGTACAGGGAACAACTTGGAGGAGTTCAAGGAACGTCCTTGAAATTGAAGATACTTCCCAAAAATTCAGTAAACCTCCCAGAACTTCAGAAAACGTCCGCAAATATCAGGGAACTACTTCAATGATCAGGGAACTTCTCCAAAGATCGGACAACTTTCCAAAAGCTCAGTGAACATCTCAGGTGTTCCAAAAACGTCAAAAAAAAACTTAGAGAACTTACCAGAAGTTCAGAGAACTTTCCAAAAGCACAAGAAACTTCCCAGATGCTCAGGGTAATTCCCAGAAATTAAGGAAATGTCTCAGAAGTCCTGGGATATTTCAAGACCCCAAAGATCGGAAAACTTTCCAGTATTTCAGAAAACGTCCCATAAATTCAGGAAACGTCTATGGCTTTTTGAGCAACCTAAAAGCTTAGAAAACATTCCAAAGATTTTTCCATGAGTTAAGGGAGCTTCCTAGAAGTTCAGGGATCTTCTCAGAAGCTCGAGAAACTTTCCAATGGTTCAGCGAACATCCTGAAAGCTCAGGGAATATACCAGAAGCTCAAGGTACTTAAGTTTTTACAAGGAACTTGAACTTCTTACCACTCGATAATTTTTCGGACCGAACCAAAACGAGAATCAACAACTTTTTTAGTTTTTTAATGTTCTATCATGTATTTCACAGAAATTCCACCAATTTATTAAAAGTTTTGCAAATCGACCAATTTCCAAGATTTTTTTCAATTTGTCGTAAATTATTATAGTGTTTGTATTATATTCTGCTTTTATCATAACAGATTTACCAACTGGAACTCCAAATAACTTCTGGGAATATAAATCTGCTTCTTAAAGTTTCGGTAATTTCCATTATGTTGTTTCTATTACATGGATGATCGGCGCACGTTTTGGAAATTCAACCAAGTTTCCAGAACCGTTGGAGTTTTTCGGCAATCCAAAGAAATCCCTTGAAGTTCCACCACTTCTCTCCTCAAAAGAGAGCGAGCAAACTTCATGATAATCTTGAAACTTCCATTAAGTTTATTTAACTTGCGAGATGCTTAATGAACTTCTGCCAAGTATTTTATTCCACCTAATCTTCATAGATATTCCGAACTTCATAGTTATTCAGAAAATAATTTTGAAAGAGTTCGTTCAGTTTCTTGAAGTTTATTTAACTTCTAAACAATTCATGTAACAGCTGTGAATTGCATAGGTTTGTCTAAAAGCTGAAGATTACGAAATTAAGTAATATAATATTTAAAAGTGAATTCTGGAAAAACTAAAGATTTTTCGAACTTTACCTCCGAGAAACACGAATTGAATCTATCTTCAAGGAACTTCTAGGAAGCTCCCTAAGCTTATGGAGGAATCCTTAAAGTGTTTCCTATACTTTTAAGAATGCTCAAAAAAACCTTAGGAGTTTCCTGAATTTCTGAAACGATTTTTGAAATTCTGTAAAGTTCCCCGATCTTTGGGGGAGTTCTCTGAAATTCTAGGAAAATTCATGATTTTTGTGAAATTACATGAATTTCCGGAAAATTTCCTTAATTTTTGGAAAGTTGTCTGAACTTCTGGGAAGAGGCCTTACCTTTGGGGAAGTTTTCTGAATATTTGTGAAGTTCCCTGAAAATTTTCACTTCTGGGAAGTACCTTCAATTTTGAGAATGCTCAAAAAATCCTTAGAAGTTTCCTGACTTTCTGAAACGTTTTCTGAAATTCTGTAAAGTTCCCTGATCTTTGGGGAATTTCTCTGAAATTGTTGGAAGATTCCAGAACTATGAAATTCCCTGAATTTCTGGAAAATTTCCTAAATTTTTAGAAAGTTGTCTGAACTTCTGGGAAGAGCCCTTAACATTTGGGAAGATTTCCGAATTTATGTGAAGTTCCCTGAAAAATTTCCAAAATTTCTGGAAAATTCCCGGATTTATTAGAAAATTACATGAAATTCTGGAAAACTCCCAGAATTTTTGGAAGTTTGCCTGCACTTCTGGGAAGTACCCTCAATTTTGAGAATGCTCAAAAAATCGTTGGATGTTTCCTGACTTTCTGAAACGCTTTCTGAAATTCTGTAAAGTTCCCCGATCTTTGGAGAAGTTCTCTGAAATTCTTGTAAGATTCCAGGACTTTTGTGAAATTCCAATCCTTAGTTTTTCGAAAGTCGACTGAACTGAATTTCTGGGAAGAGACCCTAACTATTGGGAAGATTTCGGAATTTATGTGAAGTTCCCTGGAAAATTTCCATAGTGTTTTGAAAATTCCCGGATTGATTGAAAAATTCGTGAAATTCTGGATAAGTTTTTCGAAAGTTACCTGCGCTTCTAGGAAAAATCATCAATTTTTGGGAAGTTCTCTGAATTTCTAGAAAATCCATAACTTCACAACATTCTGAGATGTTGTGAAGTTTTCTGAATTTCCATCCTGAGCTTTGGGACAGATCCCTTTACTTCTGGGTAGTTCCCTGGTCATCTTAGGCAATTCCATGAGAAATACTTCTGAGAAATACCAAAACAAAATCATGTGTAGCTCCCTGAATGTATGGAAAATTCTCTGAATTTTGTGCCTGAACTTCTGGAAAGTTCCCCTATTTTCTGGAAAGTTCTCTGATTTTCTGAAATGCTTCCTAAACATCAGGGGGAATGGCAAAACTACGAGTCGCAAGTCTTAAGGATAGCTTTGCAAAAATTTCTCAGGGTCAGACGGCTCGATGACTCCCCAATCCTCACATTTTCATCTAGAGAGAACTAGCTGCAGTGCACTTTTGTTACGGGCTCAGGCCCATTTTGCCAGCTGGATCACAACTTTGCTGGAAAAAGTCATCAGATGACTTTAGTTGTCGCACAATGTCCTGGAACATCTTCCTTTGCTTGCGGAAACGACACAGCTAACGTAGATCTGGAATTGCTTCTGATTGCCGAAACGAAAATTACGGTCGACGTTGGGGCAACTTTCAGGGCGTGCACCTCTCCGTTTCGACTCTTGTTTTTCCGCTGTCAAAATAGAGGAATCCAAGTAACGCAAAAGTGAGGTTAAACGTCTCGGATGGCGCTCTTTCAAAATGGGTTTTAGAGCTATCTTAACAAAGTAATTGGCGTTAAAACGATAAGTAACTCGACGATAATGACGATACTGACCAATCCCAGACATTTTTGAACGTAACTAGAGAGTTATCATCAATTTTAGTTTTAGATACTACGATGTTTAACGTCACTTTAGCTTCACTTGGATTTATCGATTGGATACAAGCATTACCTGTTATCGTATAAATGAAATGCATGCATTCACACACTCACGTTCATCAACACGAAGGAGAAAGTATTCCTCGTCGTCTGCTAACGTCGCACTAAGCATTATTTGGTTTAACCAGGGGTTGGACAGTCAAGAAGAAAATTGACATAGTTTTTGGCCTAGAAAGTACCAGCACATCGGTCCTAAGCTCGTTTTAGAGTTAATGACTGGCGCAACTCACACGAACACACCCTCAAATGTTCTCTCAAAACAACATAGTGAACCAAAACAAAAGATTCTAGTACCGAAAAGTGCAAGAATGTATTGTAAGGTGCCGGCTGCAAGGTGTACTTCAGACCAAGGCGTTCTACAACAGTGAACCAATTTCAAATCGCTAGTTTTATATTGTTTGTTGGTTTAACCAATCCATGATAAAAAGTTTGCGAAAAAGCTACGACCTCTGAAAAAAAAAACATCTGATCTCTGATGTTGAATGATTGACAGGATGACAGATGTTGGCGAGTTTAACAACAAGAAATACAACACCGGTGTGGGGAACGTTGGTCAATTTTTGCTGGCTCTATTCGAGTTTGGCTAATTAAAGAAAAAAAGTGTTTCAAAAATTTTCCACTGCTGTAGATGCCCTAATTGGTATTATCTTGTAGCGTGTTGTATTTTGGAACGATATTTTTCTAGTTCCAAATTGCTGCAAGAATTGATCAAAACATATAACAGATTAAAATTGATGCAACATAGATTCGCTATAAAACAAAATTTAAAACACCGGTTCAGCTATGTTTTTGCGTATGGTCTGAAAAATTAAATCCAAACCTCGATTTGGACCACCGTTGGAGATGCCCGAATCAATTTTAAAACGATTATTTGATTTCTGTTGGGACATTTCTTTAAGCTATTTTCAATATATAAATGCGCAACTGGCGAATGTGACGCACGTCACTCAAGCCAAAACCAACTAAATTCAACAATATTCAAATGCCTTGCGTAAATTTTCCGAATTGAGATAAATATAGTCGAACATTAGAGATTGTTCATGACCGACAAAGCATTGCAGTCCTCCATTCATGACAAAGCAGCCAAGTGAGTTTGCTAGCATGGAAGAAAAACGGAAAACCATGCTAAAAGTACCGAAAGAGTAATAAAAACCTAACCTAAAAGCAAACAGACCAAAGCCCCGATGCACATAAATACTAAGCACTCGTCATCGTTCGTCGCCCGTGTGTCGTGCTGCTCCTCACCGCTCACATGACCGCACACACGAAAACGCACACACCAAAAAAACATAAAAAAAAATAAACAGAGCCTGGAGTCAAAAGAAATCCGGCGAAATAGGACCGAAAGAAGGAAATAGTAATGGATTTCTGTGAATAATGGCCTCCGAACCGATCCGCCATCACCACCGCCACTGGACGAACGGACCGTCCCGGCCGGGCCCGGCCCAGCAGAAGACATCAAGCAGAGAACAGGCCTGGCTGGGCGGGCGGTCAAATCGGTATCGGTTGGCCTGGAAATGAAGCAAAGAGCAAATGATATGGTTGGCGACAACGAACAGGCAACGGCAGAAGAAGACGTCCATGGCGGATGAGCAGGGGGAGGAGCGGTTGTTGCTGGAGTACCCGCCAGTGAGGAAGTGACCGCGGAGGGAGTGGTGCGGCATAGTCTAAAAAAATAAATATATGAACGAGAACGAACACCGACCAGCAGCAGGCAGCAGGCCATGGCCAGAAAGAGGAATTAAGAAGGCGCAGGAGGAGAATGGAGGCAGCGGCGGTTGAAGCCAAGTGAAATACAAGCGTATACACACAAAAGACGAAAGAAAAATACCCGGTAAGGTCAACGAACCTGTCTCAATTTTTATTTTGTTAGGTTAGGTTCGGGTTTCAGTTCAACGGCGGTGGTGTGCTTATTTTTGTGTCGCTTGACGGGTTGATGGCTTGCGCTTGATAGATTTTGGCCTCCGTTCCGACGGATGGATGGATTGTCGCGTCATCGTTGGCATTGTTGTCACCGCGATGTGTCGTCGTTGTCGTCGTCGTTTTCGTTTGTTTTGCAAGCAGACGGGCGCGGGTGCGAGGGCCTTTTTATTATTTATATCGTATTTCATTTTAACGATTCGCATTGGAAATTCGGCGCGGTGTCTTTGTGTCCATTAGTTCATTATACTTGGTATCATTTTGACTACTGTAGATTTATTTTTGCCAAGCGGTTTTTCGTGCCACATTCATACATCACATCACACAATAATCAATTTGGAGAATAAACCAATAAATTATCTGGAATACTTCGAAAGATCGTCGTTTCTGCAGATTTTTCAATTTCGTTAATAATAGAGTTTCTAATTTTCCCGAGATTTCCCTGAAATAAAATGACTACAAATATTGTGTGCACTAGAAAACTCTTGAATTGCAGGATAAAGTTCCTGTTCAATAGTGAGATCCAAAGTGACCTGCTTGGATGCGCTGGCTTGATCGTTGCTGTTTGCCGGATTTTTATCCATTTTCACAATTTCAACACATGTTTCTTCAAAAAACACGAAAAGCTGCGATCTGATAGCTAAATTTGTGTTTTTGAAAAATATCATCGCAGATATGAGTTGTTTTGTTTCGCCACCAATAGCGTCGTAGAGCTGATGCGCATCTTAGGCAGTCTTCTGAGTTTTAAGTTTGGTCATTTTATTGGCTGCAATGCGCCGCTTAGATTTCGCATTGCTTCGAACTCTCGGTTTTCCAAACACAAATCCTTCAGGCAAAGCTCTTGCTTCGATGCAGTCCCAGACCTTCAAAAATCGTTCCAACATTATTTCGGTGCTGATCCACCAGTTACTTAACAGAGTTGGAAAGGCCGCAGGAGAAAATAACTTGAGAAAACGATATTTACTATCTAGGAACTAGCAAAACGTGTTTATTACTTTTGGGTTACAGAGTTTTTAATAAAAAATTGATTTGACAGCTCAGATTGAGCGCGCGCACACACAGTGGTGCCTGTAGAAAGGGGGGCTATAGGTAGCAGTGTTGCACACTTAACATTACTGACGACCAATAAAAGTTTCGAACCCTTTCTGAATACTTTTCAGATCTTATCCTGCTGGACTTTGACAATCTTTTGGATCTGCTTCAAAGTACCGCAAAATTTGCTTTTTCACAGTCATTAAATTAGAGCAATTATTAAAAATGACATTCATATTCACCTTCATCAGCAAAATCGCCACATTCATTTTCGAACTCCTCCTTGTCGTCCTCATAATCATCATCCGGTTCTTCTTCATCCATACCTACTGATCCCGCCGAAACGTTTTTGTATGTTGATGTTCATGTACCGCTTGTTAGTCACACTGGTCCATTTTTTATTTATTTATTTCTGCAGAAGGAAAACCCGTAGGAGTGAAGCTTCAGTAAACTCGTCTCCCATAGGGACAAACCAGTGAGTTTTAACTCTTTAAAGGACGTGAGAAATGTAGCTTAAATCTAGGGCTTAGGAAACATGGTTGATTCTATAATGCATAAGGCTTTAAATGACCGATAGTTGTGTATGGGTGACAGAAACCTGATGAATAGTCATTTTGGAGTTCATCCAGCGATGATGAATACCCTGACCGGAGGTTGATGTTCACCAGACTGGTGTCCGGCATCCTTGGTATGGCTGTCAAAGATTTGATGGGCAGCTCATCCTTCGGGTATCCACATAGTGATGACGGAGTGTAGTGATTGTTGCAAAGCTGGAAGGTCTGAAGAACTTCACTGCGCAGTACCATTGGTGGCTTCGGCCAGACATATACAGCTCTATCTTACCTAACAAAAAGCTGGCTTTGGCCAGACCGAAGTCTAGAATCTTTGGCGTGGCTGACAAAAAACTGGTTAACAGCTTGTGGTTTCAGAACCCGGAGTGTTGTGAGAGTTGCAGAGTTGGCAGAGAGCTTGTTTTCACCAGACTGAAGTCCAAAACCCCTGGTACGGAGCTCGGCGTTCCGGAATCCACGTAGCGATGACGGAGTGTGGTAAAGGTTGCAATGCTGGAAGGTTTGTAGAACATCAGGACGCAGTACCATTGGCCGCTTCAACCAGAAATATATAACTCTATCTTACTTGATAGTACACCAGACCGAAGTCCAACACCCTTGGCTTTACTAACAGATGAGCAGCTCGGCGTTCCGGAATCCACGGAGTGTGGTAAAGGTTGCAAAGCTGACAGAAGGCTGCCTATGACCAGACCCAAGTCCAGAATCTTTGGCATGCTTGACGTGGAGCTGATGAACAGCTTGTTGTTTCGGAAACCATAAAGCGATGACGGAGTGTTGTAAAGGTTGAAGTTCACCAGACAAAATAAAGAAACCTGACATCTTTTAAGGAAGATACCTGGAGATTTGACCCTTCAGGTGTTTTCTTAGAATTTTCTTGAACATGTATAACCAAGAACATTTTAACATCTCGGTGGAAGTTCGTTGTACAGTTTGCTGCCAATATACACAAATTTTCTTCTGTCCTCGATAGCGCTCGATTCCGAATAGTTCTCGTTAGTAAGATGTTATGGTGTATGGAATTATCTATTAGGATTCTTCGAACTAACGAAAGGATTTGCTGTTCATAGAGCGCTCTAATCGGCATGATAGAGGCGTAAGCTTGTTTCCAAATATAGTCTTCAAGCATCTATTCTGAATGACCTGCAGTTCTTTCAAATGAGAACTACTGACCATACCCCAGATGGCTACTGGGTATTGCAGACGAGAGTGGAAGAGTGAGAAGTACAGTTTCAAGAGCCAGGCTCGTGGAACAAAGGCTGATATCTTCCTCAAAACTCCACTTATTGAGCTAAGTTCTATTGAGGTATTGACATGTGCGGACCATTTCATATTGGAATCTAGCGTACAAAGTAAGGCTTACCGATTGTCATCCACTTCTCCCATGATTTTGGTCCTCGCTTCACCGTCAAACTCAAATATCAACTTCATTACCATTGCATTGCTAGCATTTTCATTCCTCGGACGGATAACGCTGCTACCGTTTGAAGAAAAGCCGTCTTTACAAGCCATACGAGCTAATTCATCATTCAACGATCGCCGTTTTACAAGACTCAACCTTATGCTCTTCCCGGTTGCAAGATATGTTGTGTTTCATTTGGAGATGTCGCTGTTTACAATCCTTAGCACTTGAGTATTTGCAAGCACCGGAGACATGCCGCTTTTTCCGCTTCGGAAGACAATTTTTTGACGTATTGTCAAACGTCCGCCATCTCAAAACTGGTACCGAACCGAAAAAGTTAATTGATACAGGCAACGAATATTCTTTTGACCTTCTGCACGTCTTGATTACCAATACAATCAATGCTAATTCCTCCTCAACGAAACCGCAATTCTTTATCAACTTCCGGGCGTGATTCTTATAATCATAATCGTCGATAAAAACCGTGAATGCTTTTGTTGAGTGCAAGGTGAATTTAATATCTCAGGTGGTCTATTTTGTTCAGTTGGTTGGGAAGACGGGTGGAGTAGCGGGGTATCAGATGAGATTTAGCAGTGGAGCGAAAGAGCAAGGAATACTCAATAGTGTATTTCGCACAAAATGACAGTTGTTGATTGCAATTTTGCCTAGGAGTGAAGAGTAATATCTTAATGTAAACGGTATTGGCTGAATGGTTTGTTTACATACATTAGCACGTGCACTTTTCCCCCGAAATATTGGTAAACAAACCTTCCAGCCTGACGCTTCATATCCCATGGCATATAGCACAGGCCTGGCAGTTTGAAACTAATCATCTCCTTTACTCGTTTGGTTAAAAATGGAACAGCAAGTTTGACATCACAGGCACTTTTGCCTACACGCTAAGACAAGAAAACGGAAAATTCGGTAAAAAATACCGAAAATCGCACAAAAGTGCACATACTGAAATTATCGGTAAACATGGATTACCGAAATTTCGGTATTGCTGGAAAACCGGGAAAAACATTAATAATTACTTATTTTTGTACGGTATTTTTTTCCGAAACTGCTAGCAGCTCAATGAGAGAATTTTTAACCAAATTTAGGTAAAATATAACGATAAAATCTGTAAATCCACTTTACTGAAACATTAAGTAAAATCAAACGTTTTGTTTCGGTAAATTATACCGATACTTTAGGTTTTGCTACCAAAACCTAATTTTCGGTAAAATGAAAACCGTATTTTCGGTAATATTATCTTAGCGTGTAGGTGTAAAGGAGGCAGCTACAGTATGCCAGACCAGTATTTTATTTGATATGGATCGTATTAGTATGCGTTTAATCATGGCTGAAATTCTCATACACAGTATTGAGACCACCTGAGATATTAAATTCACCTTGGTTGAATGATAGCACGAATTTGACTGCACAGATCTAACAGAGAAAAATACACTCTCACTCAAATCTACCTATTATTTGGATTATATAGTCGCACCCATCTGTTCTTGTAACCTGTCAGAATATATTATTCGTCACTGTTCGAGGTAAAAAATCATCAAAATTATGGTTTTAATTTATATATACTCAAACAAAAATAAGAGATTTGTGTGTCTTTAATTTTTGCAAAATAAGTAAAAGCACAGAAAAAAATAAACGATTTAACCCATTTTTTTCCTCTGCTGCGTATACGGAAAAAATCGTATGTGCCGTGTGTGTCTGGGTGTGTGTGAGGTATCGCCATAATCATGTTTTGCTCGGAAGGTATATCTTCAGGCTTTCTTTCCCTTCTTATCACAACCACCTAGAAAACACGCACTGATACAAACACTTGACAAATTTTGAATCGCACACTAATCATTATCAAACGTTGACAAAAATGCAAATAAATTTGACTTATCTGGGTGTCATTATGCGTGTTCTACACAGATAAACAGAAATATTGAATTTTTGCGTTATCTAATGCACATAAAGGGAATGCTAGATTTGTCAGAAAATAATGGGATATTTTATGTAAATTTAAGCCGGATAACGCCTGAATCAAGCCTCTTGTATGAAAAATTGCAAACATTGTTGTATGGCGTATCAAAGTCTACCACAAATTGGGTTTTTTACGCCTCCTTTAGCTTGGAATTAAACGAGGGGAAATTATACGCGCCTGTTAAAAATTTTTTTTTTTCTGTGTGGATAAGTTCATAACTGTTGTTTCATTCTGTTCTATTCATTCTGAACAAGTCATTCCGGAAAAATATGAATTGAATGAATTGAATTTCAAGGCAGAAGCAACAATCAATATGAAACTAGCGATTTGACTACAGCGATTGGTTCACTGTTGTAGAACCTCTAGGTCCACAGTACACCTTGCAGTCTGCACCTTGCAGTACACTCTTGCGCTTTTCGGTACGTTTCGGTACTAGTATCTTTAGTTTTTGTTTTGATTCACTATGATATTTGACAGATTATTTGAGGATGTGTTGGTGTGAGTTGTGTTATTAGTGGCGAATCATTAAGCTTGGCACTGAGCCTGGGTCCGGTGTGCTAGTACTTCCTGAGCCAAATAATATATTCATTTTATTCATGAATATCCAGCCGCTGCTTAAAGCCTCTATATTGATTTTATTCGAGCATAATGGGTTAGTGTTAAAATGATACATTCCATGAATAAACTATCTCTTCCTGGGAAATTCTGGAATAACGGGAAATAAGTATTGGCATCCCGGGAAATTTTCATTTTCCGGGCAATGATGTGATTGAAAACCCTAGTAATAGAACTCTCAGAACAGTCAATTTAAATGCTTCATTCATAATGTTTAAGGGAATTTAGACGGGGCTCACAACGGAATTTAGACGAGCATCACATCGCTACTTGAGCATGCAAATCTCAGTTTTCAAGTTACGCCTAATAGTACACTGTTGTACCAACAATCAATATGCAACTAGCGATTTGAAGTTGGATCACTGTTGTAGAACCCCTTGGTCCGAAGTGCACCTTGAAGTCAGCACCTAGTTGTACATATTTGCGCCTTTGTTTTGATTTGCTGTGTTATTTTGACAGAATGATTGAGAGTGTGTTCGTGTGAGTTCATTATTAGGGGCGAATCATTAAGCTTGGGACCGATGTGCTAGTACTGACTGAGCCAAGAAAAAAATCGTTTTTGTTCGGGACCTACTGGTCTTAGAGTTAGTCTATGGTTGTACCTTTCGTGTCATACCTTCCATAACATATCCAAGATAAACCAAAAATGCCCCTACCTTGATATACATGCACATTGCACCCCATCTGTCATAAAAGTAATAAAACGAGCTAAACAGTACACGCGTGTTTCTACTCGTTCCGAAATAGAAAGTCCGCGATTAGCTTTTTCACGCCTCCGCGATTCTTAGGATTACGCCTCGTGCTCTGCTTCGCGTTTCGCCCCGTTACAACAGTTTCCGCGACAAGGATGGCGAATGCAAATGCTAACGATGGAGCTCTACTCCACGTTGTTGCTACTGCTGATGAAGGTCTACCTCAAATAATTGCTGCTGCTCAAAATCTGCCACCAGATTCCTACATCGACCGGAAGAAAACGCGCTGGTAAAGATGGGTAGAACGACTCGAGCCTGCTTTTAACTGCGTAGATGGATGCGAATCTTCGACGGAATCTACTTCTCCATTTGAGGCAAGCATCAAAATACTGTGTGCTCGTACTGCAATATTAAAGGGCACCTGGAGCGAGTGTGCATACGGAAATTTTCGGCGGGCAAGCCCCAGGCCGGAGGATCTGAAGCGAAACCAAATGCAGTGAAGGCGATCGATCAGCGAAGTAGTTCTACGGAGGATGTCGATACGGCTGAAGTTATGGTCGACGAGATTTGTACGTTGAATAGTAGTTTAAAAGCGGCGAAGCTGTGGACAACATTGGTGATTAACGGTGTCGCGATTCGGTACGAGATCGACGAGATGGCTCAAAATGCTAAACGTTAACTGGAAGGCAATCCTAAAGAAGTCAGATCTGGTGAACGTCATGGATCGTACGATCGGTTCCCACGATACTGCTGACTACATGAAACAGATTTTTGCGAAGTATGCGATGGTTTTCGAGGATTCCATCGGGACAATTTCAGCTGTGCAGGCGGAACTACATTTGAAGCCGAATGCCCAAGCGGTGTTCCTGAAAGCCCGGAAGATCACGTTCAACATGCGCGTCATCGTGGATAAGGAACAGGATCGTTTGAAATCCGAATCCGAATGAAGGAAAGTGAAAGTTAGTACGTATAAGTGGGCATTATAAGCAAACGGTTAATCTTCACCTAACAGTGGATCAGGACCCTCTGCCAACTATGGATGAACTGTTTGCGTCGCTTGCAGGTGGACAGGAGTTCACTAAAATCGACCTCGTGCAAGCATATCTTTAGATGGAAGTAGCTGAGGAGGATCGCGAGATGCTTACGCTAAATACTCATCGTGGCTGTAGCGACCAAACCGGTTAATGTACGGCGTAAATCAGAATAATCCTACAAGCCATCGGCGGTGTAAGCGTATTCCTCGCTGATATCCAGGGCTCACTGATGCGATGTACTTGCGATGGTTGGAAGAAGTCATGCGCATGCTGAGTAGCGCTGTGCTGTGAATCGGAAGAAGCGCGAACTTTAAACGAACGAAATCGAGTTCTGTGGCTACATAGGGTAACGGGATGTAATGTTAGTCTAGCTCCTTCATTCGGCCTATGTACCAAATGTGTCATTAATTTAGCAATAATCAACAAAATCATGTTGCTATTAGGATGAGCGATGTAATCCGAAGCAATTGAGACAATATTAATCAATTTATAGTTGTTCACTTCCGCGTAATTTTCGATTTCTTGAACTTTTGGGGCATCGTGATTTCACACATCATCTTAAGCTGAAGAGATGATATACGCGATCTTCAAGTGATCTAAATTTGACTTAATTGAATCGATAAAGCGAGTAATGCAGTTTGGATGTACAGAAAATAGTTCCACGTTACAAATTAACTGTTCACATAGCTAAATTAACAATGGTTTTACAAAAAAATCGTAGGCCCAATGTTGGGGACGCATTTTTTGGTATGTTCCTAACTATGGCCTGTTGTATCAATAACATAGTAAAAAGGGTGTTATTGGTAAATTTTTAAATGGAAATGCTTGAGTTTGCGGTTGTTTTTATTAAAATGGCTCATCTAAACACAGACCGAAGGAACAAAATCATTCTGTAGTGAATTATAATGTTTTCATTATTGAATGGCTGATAAATTATACATGAACATCACTTAAATGTATTGAAGCAGTTTTACTTTAGTTTGTTAAGTGAAATTTTATGGTGAGTAAAGCAAATTCAGCTGGCAACGCCTTAATTTATAAAATTAGAAAAAAAAAACCGTACAAGGACTGCATTTAGTAATAAATCTATCGAATGGGACGAAGTTGCATCCATAAATAGGCCCAATTTGGTGCCTATAGACCGACATCAAACCCATATCTCTCTAATGTTTCTGACTTTATAAAAAGAGTTGTCTAACATTGCCCGAAACATACTACCAAATGTCTTATCAAATATATCTTAGCAAGTGTATAGCTAGTTGAATCTCGCTTATAGCTTAAAAACTTTATGAGTTATAATAGAAAATGTAATCGATGGTTGCATAATAGGCTGAGTCAAGGGACACATACCCTAGTAGGTCGAAAAAAAAGGGATGCTGTTGGCAACAAGCCCTGTCCCAAGAACAAATACGATTTTGCTGATCTAGGGATTGAAATACGGGCAGAATGTCGACGGGAAGAACCGATTTTGAAGCGTAATGGAATTGTCCACAAAATGGGAGCTCTGTATCATCCCTCGACGAACGGACAGGCGGAACGTTACTTTCAAACATTCAAACAAAATTTGAAAGCCCCGAAATGTCCAAAATCGTAGTTGGACATTCTGTTGACGAATACGAAGATGGACCTCTAGCGACCGCTCAATCGATGATGATGTTTGGTCGACCAGTTCGATCGTGACTGGACTTGATGCAACCGAAAGCTACCGAAGAATCATCATCCACTTCAGCAGTGCGCGAATTGAAGAACGGTGAACGAGTTCGCGTACGGGATTTACTCTCCAGTCACAAATGGCAGTTCGGACGAGTGACTTCAAGGCTTGAAAGACTTCGCTTCGCGGTGAAGCTCCACGATGGAAGCCACACATCGATTATATCGTGGTGGTCGGCACGGAATTGGTATCACCAAGGAGTAACGAAACGGCAGCATATGAACCACATCGCATCGATCCTGAGTCATCGACAGCACCAACGGTACCTGCAACAGTGGCTCCATCTTTTGATGGCCGGAATACTTATGGTGAGTAGCCGGTAGTTTCTGCTCCAACCGATTCATCCGCAAGTCGCAACTACTCACTTTTAGTAGCCATACTTCCGACGAATTTGAGTCTATCGTACTCAAATTTGGGTTGGTTAGAAATAGCGTGTAAGCAAAATGACAGGTGATTGCATGTCGATACAGACTTGATGAATGCGATATATTATTTTGCCACACGACGTAACGCACCCGGCGGATGTAATGTGACAACTTTTCGAACGATTTATAATGTGTTCGTATTTTCCCTACACACCAAATTTTTATTGCTGGAAAACAGCTAAGTTTTGCTGATTTTTTTTGTGCTGTAATATCAGCAATGTATACAGTAAACCCAAGATTGATGATCAACCAGCAAAACTGATATTCAAAAAAGTGACAGCTCTAATGCTGAGCTTTCAGCTTGCATTTTGCTGGATAAACCAGCAGCAGATCACAACAAATAATTTTGCTGTATTTTCGGCACTATACAATGTTGCTGAAAATACAGCACAGTCAATGCTGTGTTTTATTTTTTATTTTCTAATAAAAACACACGTTTTTTGGTTTTTTATCATTTATTTAACTAAGCTTTTTACTTATTTTACTTAAGCCGTTTTGCCTAAAAACCACAAATTTAATGAATAAATTATGTATATTTACAAAACAGTTCCTCCAAATCAAGAGTTTCCTCGATAGTTCCGCATACATAATAAATTCAAAATTCTTAAATTGATAACCAAATTCATGTGATCATTAATAATCTATGCATGCGGTTGTAATGTTTGAAGTTGACAGACAAAATAGTTTACTGGTCTTCAGTAAATAATAATTACTGCTTACAACAATAATATTGATGATCTTCAGTAAATAATAGACTTACAAAATTTAAAGAATCTGTTTACATACCAGCTAATTACGATATAGAGTATCTTGATACGAATCTATACATCTAGTTTCACGAAAATAATATTCATGTCACTCACATCAAGATATTATCACGTAAATAGAATGCAATGGGTGTTAACAGCATAAGTTTAAGTGCTGAAGGATATTCAGTAAATATCGATGCTGATTTTCAGTTATTTGTTTAATATATGCTGGTATATCAGCAACAAGTGTTTTGCTGATTTGTTTACTGCAAAAACTATTGCTGGAATCAGTTAACATTATTTGGTGTGTAGGTGAAGTTAAAAGACTTTAAATTGAATTTATTGAATAAATCGATTTGGAATTAATTTAAATGGAAATCTTTATTGATGTATAGCTTAGCCTTGTCTAACTCTGTTGGTTCCACATGTTTGCTTCAAATATTATGGCTTGGTTCAAAAATAGGAATTCACACTAATTTCCAAAACTTCTACATTAATTTTCTTGATAATAGCAATATGTTACTTACGACCTATTGAAAATGTGCTCTAGATTTTCAATACAACCAAAATCATTATTTTGAATAGTGTCAATCGCAGAGTCTTACCGCCCTCCATTAACATAATTACAACATGTAGTAATTGGAACCTATCGATCTGAGCCTAAGAAATTACACATCACACAACAAAATTGGTTTCTTCATTTGATACTCAAAATCATCCCTACCTAGATGAAAATGTCAATTGATATTGACAACAGCACAATAATGAACACCCATCGACGATTGAACAAAACCAAATAATGACTTCGAAACTCAGCGGTTGCTCTGGTCAAGAGAATACTGTCATTTCAAAATTCAAACACACTGAGACAGTTGGTCTGTCCGTTAAGGTTGTCTTCATTTTCTGCTCATTTGAGTGTAGATGAATTTGATTTTACCGGCACTGGTAGTTACTATGTCTCATTGAAAGTGTCACGTTTTGGATTTGACAGTTCCAATATATGCATGAATCAAGGTGGACGATTGATTATTGAATTTTTGATTATTGATTATTGATTTTTCATTGATTATTGAATTATGACCGCAATCAGAAGTGCACGAATAATTCCTTATTCCATTCCCAAAAATATCTACCGACATAGCTCCAAAAAGTAGGCGCAACTCGAAACTGCAAAGCAGGGATACGCGTGAGGCGGGGAGAGATTCACCTTTTCTTCCACTGTCTATGCTTTCTACCGTTCTGTTTTCCTGAGTGGGCTTCTGCTCCACCACCGGTCCCATTCGCCGTCATCGTTAACGTCGTTCTTGATTAGGTTCGTTAGTACTCGTTGTTTTGGCGTTGGCGGAATAAATTTACCAACCCCAGGTAGGAACCGAACTTTGTTCCTCCCACCCACCCTGTGTCGAAACACCAGGAGTGGCACAGACAACTTTCGGCGAGCGGTCGCATAACTTTAGGAAACCCACCTACACGGAAGAAGCAACTGACTAAAGGGGAAACGTCGGGAAAAAGGTGATAATCAAATAAATGGAAATGTTTGTTTTGTGTCTAGTTTTCTGGCTCGGTTGAGAAAGAGAAACTACCGGTCTGTTGATAGGTGACACCTGTCAAAAATAACAACGATGCCAAACTCTTTTTTTCAAAAGCCAACATTCGAAATCAACCTCGATTCCGCAAAAAAGTTAATCATGAATCGTACGAAATGTTACTAACCTACCTCAATGCGAAGCGTATTTCGATAGTCCTCGTTTGCAATATAATCGTCAGTCGTCGGGAGATAACCGCATTTATTTGCTTTTTCCATCACCATCGCCACCATCATCATCGCCATCATCATCATCATCATCATCATCGGCATGAACGCGGCAATTTGCGCATTTCTGATGGTCTCTTCTCGTTTTCTTCGCCGTAAATGCGCACATATTTGGCTTCGCCATCAACAACGGCAAAAACAGTCCGAAGAAGCCAGTTGCATTGTGTACGCTTCTTTTTTTTTTCGCGATTCGCGATCGAGCGAGTGTGAGTGTGTTCTCGTTTCTTTCTTTCCAGGTTTTTTTTTTTGGAGAATCCCCCTCCCTTGGACATGGGGGAGCGCAAGAGCGGTGGTGGACGAAAAAGTTGTCCATGAAACAAGGCGCTGTTTCTTCATCTTTCTCGCGAAATGAGGAACAAGAAAAATAGTTGAAATGCAACGCAAAAAAAAAAAAAATAACATGCGGATGCGAGAAATGGGAAACATACACTGCTCTTCATCTTTTGCTAGGGTTGGAATTGGGGCAAGGGGGGTTTCAACGAACTTTCCGGCAATCTAGGGCTGCTGTAAGTAGCAGCAAAACAACGTGCACCGAGAAAGAAGGCAAAAATTGCTTTTCTTAATATTTACACAAAGTATTTTTCTTCCATTTGTTTGGGTTTGGGTCGGATGAACGCGGTGGAGCCAGGGGGAGGGGGCAAGGCGAAGACGGCGACGAACGAAGACTTGTCATTGAAATTAAAACCACTCTTCATCTCTCTCGTATCGTGTCGTAGTTGGCTGTGGTGGCTGGCTGTTTGTGCGGTTGGAGTGAAGTGACTTTATTTTTTCGGCCGACCCGGCATGCTCCGTTTGTGTTGGTGAGCAGGGTTGCCACATTAATTTTCGTTCTTTATTGTGTGCAAAAAAATCTTTTTTATTTGTGTTTAACTGCAGAAAATCTTGGTAAAATTCTTTGTTTTAAACTTTGTGTTGTGAAAGTTTTCAGGTGTCTTAACGCTAATGCACTTATTTTTTAATAATTGCTATTGAGTTGAATGCATAGTAAAACATATATCTCGAGTAGTTTATTATAAGGGCTTAAAAACAAACTGTAAACCATCACTTTAAACGCGGATCTTTCACGAAAATGAGTCTCTTACGATATCCAACTACACCACGAAGTCCATTAATTAGTCACGCAACGAGTTTACTTCATACCGTAGATGACTGTGTTAAAGTCATTTTTGCGGAGAATTATGGACGTTCCCTAATGCAGCATTTTCTACCAGATGCTGGTTTCCTTTTGCGAAAATTTTTTGAGATTGGACAGTATTCGTAGTTAAAAGTCATAGTTTACAATTGGTTCTGGTTCGATAAGAAACGGTCTTTGCAGTAGGACTTTTTAAATTATCTTTTCTTTTTTAGTCCAAATAGTTAGTCTAAATCTAGTCTAAATAGTCTGTTCATTAAACTTTTTTTTTCTAGCGAGCTCAGGTCCAAAGTGTTGTGTTTCGTGGGTGTTGTGGGGGAAGATAGTGTGCATTGTTTAACAACTGTGTAAAGTTACACACTTAGATTTTTTAACAGAAATCTGTAAAATTTTACCGAATTCTCAACAGCTGAACGTTCAGTAATCCGATTTTACGGATTTCGTTAAAATTTGACCGAAAGCCGGTAATTTTTTTATAGATATCTGTAAAATTTCACCGAAATCCAAAAAATTACCGAAGGTTCAGCTGTTGAGAATTCGGTAAAACTTTACAGATTTCTGTAAAAAAATCTAAGTGTGTAGAGGTCATAAACGAGTTTATTTTTCTGATTGATTCTGTTTCCTACAACCAAGTGCTAATACCTAGAACTAGATTTTAGAGGAAAATACCACAACCGTGCCAAAGTGAATTTTGATTCTGTGTGCAGGCTTAGTTTGTAAATTAATCAGTGCAAGAAGAGTGTATTAGACACAGATATCATGTTACTACCGGAAGGTTTCCGACACGGCGACGACGGCCGGATTGATGTGGACAAGTGCCGACGGCAGCTGCTGCGGGTCCAGCAAGACTTGGCCATCTAGGATATCGAGGAGAGCTGGTTTGCAAAGCAACAAATAATTTGTTCCTACCATATTTTGAAGACAATATCCAATATCCTGTTTTATTTTATTTTGTCAATTTTGTTTTGTTTTGTTTTTCATTATGCTTGTCTCTTTTCTGTCACATTGGAGCGATATATTGCTTTTGGCGGATAGTGCTACATACTTTCAGCGTACCGTAAACCAAAACGAACCCTGCTGCTAACCTTTCCCCAACTATCGAAAATCCCAGTGATTTCTCGTGGAAGTGCAGAGGATTTCTCGGCTTTCGTCAAAGTGAGTACCCAAGTAACCACGAGGCTGTAATAGCATGCAAATATAAAGCATATGCATTACGTCTAGTGCATCATTGAAGTTGGATTAAAGCTGAAAAGGGCCCCATAAAGCTGAAAAGGGTCATAAGACATTGCTAAAGTAGCATTATTGCATTGGTAATGCATCACTTCTTTTTCAAGCTTATATAACTCTTTATTACTTGACAACTGTTGAATTAATGCGATCATGCATTACCGATGTTGATTTTGGGTTGAATAAATGCATTAATATAATGCTTGTGGTTACTTGGGTATCATGTCAACACGTTCCTTCCCATTCCCTACTTGACCAGCATTCGGGCACGGCCGGCGCCGGCATTGTTTCATAATGGATCACCAGTTTTTGCACATTGAAGATGTATGTTAGTCCCAAACATCATCTGTTGGTTCTTTGTGCAAATACTGCTGATCTGACAATAATGGAATTGCATCCTTGGGCGGTCAATCATGCTTATGCTCAGAAAATAGAAAGAGAACATTTTCTCCCTATTCCTGCCGGCAGTTTCAAACAGTTTGGAAATGGTATGAGACTGAATTTGATAGCTTGATTAAAAAGGCGCTTGTTTGGTAATATATGATTATGAGTTACTAGTATCCATTCTTATGATTTGATTCCATATACTAAACATCATATGTATGCAGAAATAAGCCAGCAATCAACGAAATTCTGGGTGACATAAATCTATGTCGCAAATTTTTTTAAACCATCGGCTGGAGGCAGCAAAAATGTTCCGTCGCCTGGAGAAAACGGTACAGAAATGTCATATGATATTTCTTCCACAACGGTTCACTTTTGCGTGTGTTCAGTTGATCGTAATGAAAAATGTCAAATATCAAAATACAGTACGTTTACCACCACTGATTCAGACAATATTGCGAGAAAATTCGCTATCTTAGCAAAGTAAAAGTCAGCTTCCCATTTGCTTGTTTGAAACACAGCAGTTTTCTTCAACAATTTTTCAAGTCATGCAGTTCTTCCACCTCGATGTCCTTGCAGGTGATTGCCATCCTCAGCTTTCGAAAGTCATTTTCGATGGCCTGTTGCTTGCTGCTTTTAAAGAGTTTCGGATATTGTTTATTAATCGAGTTGAAGTCCTCCAAAGTGTGCAGCTTCTTGGTGTCAACGTTCGATGCACTAGTCAGAACTGGACCGTTTAGACCAAAGCGCATAGGGATCTGTTTAATCAACTCGGTATAGAAAGCACAGCAAATTGAGTAGAAAACCTGTTATCATCGAGAGTTTCGAATCTAAGATTCTTTTTTGCTGCTATCCCTATAGATATTTCCGACTTCTTACCAAGATGCTTCTTGAAATCAGAAACTCCGAAATCCTTCCTCAGAAATATTAGCAAGGAGAACAATTAGCGAGACTTTAGCTTCGGATTTTCCGGAACTTCTGACTGGAAGATACAGTTCGCTTTGTTGATAAGGAACAATACGTAGCTCAAGAACGTTGAAAGGCTCCAATGCCAAGATACTTTGTACCAAGGAATTCCCCTTGGATCGTTTGGGGATACAGCATAAGTAACTGTAGATTCCTCGCACCGATTGTTCCAGGTACAATGGCACCTTTTGGCATGCGTTGCTTGCACAAAGAGCCAAAGAGTAGCAATTACATTTGATAATCATCAAATGAGGACAGTCACGTTTCAGCAGCTACTTGATGTATCCATTTGATCTAAAGCTCACAAGCCTTTTTTTTGTAATCGGTGACATCGATCTGGAACTGTTTAACAATGCTGCAAGATTATATTGGAGATAACAAAAAATCACATGCGAACGGCTTCGAATGGCAAAAATGAGTTTCGAGAAAATGTCTAGCTTCCAAAAACTTCTCAGCGTGGATGCATAAAAATACATCTAAATTGGAAGAACAGTATTTTTGTAGAATTGCCTGCAGGAAATTCTGTCAGAATTTGTTGCGCAATCTCTTGAAGTTGCTCTTCGTATCTATATGTTTTACTCGGCCACCAGATCGTTCAGCTTTAGCGAAACTCAATCATCCCATGTTGTCCTCAGAAAGAACGGTTGGTTTCACTTAAGGTTCATTCAGCTCTTTCAACAGTCGTCGTAGCCATATCATTTTCTGATAGGCTAAAGTTAGGGCATTGTATTCGGCCTCCAATGATGACAAGGCAACCGAGTCCTGTACTCTGCTGGCCCAGCTGATAGGTCCTCCACGATAACAAACTATGAAACCAGTTGTCGAGTGCCGGGTACACCTGTCACCGGCCCATATCCTATTAGGTTCCATCCATTCTTCGATTCGTACTTCAACTTGAAATTTTTGGTCCCGTTTAGGTACTGCAACACCCGTTTCGCCGCACTCCAATTGCTGTTGTTTGGTTGGCTCAACAATCCAACACTAAGTGACAAATCGGGCCTCGCATTGACCACCAAATACAGAAGTGCACCTATCAAGCTTCTGTACAACGTCGGGTCTTGAAACGGTCTACTGTTCTCATTCTCTGCTACGTACCCGAGATGCATAGGAGTCTTCACAGCATGGGAATTCTCCATCTTGTATCTACGAAGCACACACTCGATGCAAAGGGTCAAACGAAGAGAATAGCAGTCGTTTTCCCTCTCTATCTCATATCCAAGAAAATGACGAAGTAGACCAAGAGATGTGATGTCGAACTTACCACGAAGGCACCTGTAAACTTCATCAATCTCTTTTTCGTCAATGCTTCCAATAATCAGGTCGTCCACATATACTACTAGGTACAAGGCGTTTCTTCCAAGGCGTACATACAGACACGGGTCGGACTCGCAGGGCTTGAATTCCAGGTCCACCAGCACCGCATGTAACGTTCTATTCCAGCATCTGGCCGACTGCCGTAAGCCATAGATGCTCTTACGCAGCCTACACACTAGATCCTCTTTACCTTTGATCACAAACCCGGGTGGCTGGGACTTTCGCGACAATGCGGGCCTTATGTTTTACCACCTTCCCCACTTCGTCACGCTTGAGTTTAAACACCCACTTTGTTCCGATCAGCTTCTTCCTAGGAGGTAGTCGCACTAAATCCCAGGTGTGATTTGCGACGTGCGCTTCCATTTCGGCCTCCATGGCATTCTTCCAATCCGGTATTAGTACTGCTTCACGATAATCTTCGGGCTCCTCATTGACAGTCACCTGCCCCACTACGAAATCCTCATAATGTCCGGGCAACACTCCACGAGAACGTCGATTAGCTCTGTTTAGCACTGGTTCTTCTTCTGTATTATCAGGCTCGGAGCCCAAGAAATAACTCTCGTTCATCTCACAAGCATCGTCATATTCGGACTGTTCTTGTTCACTGTGCAATTCTTCTTGTTCTTCTTCATGATTTTTCAGAATAACATCATTGCTTTTATTCACTCTTTCACCGCACCGCTCCACAGGAATTTTCGTATCCACCAGCTCCTCCTCCAGCTGTTTTGAACCGTTTCCAAGTTCCAGAGAGCGCGCTTCGCGGCTTACTGTGGCGCGGTTCGTTGCACGGTCAAGGAAGCGATAGCCCTTGTGCTGACTTGAGTAGCCAATGAACACCAACTTTATAGCTTTCGGGTCGAATTTCTTTCGCTTCTGTTCGGGAGCATGAACAAGTGCTTCGCAGCCAAACACTTTTAACTCTGCCAAATTCAGTACCCGGCCCGTCCACAGTTCTTATCCACAGCTCGCGATGGCAACCGGTTCTGCACGAAGTTTGCTGAAAGGACGGCTTCACCCCAATAGCATTTGAGCAAGGGTTATTGCCAAGGTTCCGATTGTGGCCTTTTCATGATATGCTTTTAGGTTATTCCACATATCTTTTGCTGTTTCAGTTTTCTTCACGAAACGAAGCTGACTATCGTCAATGAACAAAGAATTGTAGCACGGGCCTTCACGTCATTTTTCTTCCACTGTTGGAAACCATCGTCCACTTCCTCCGGCTTCAGCTCGGTTATCACGTCCCACAAATCTTCACGCTCAAGTAGCGCCTTCATCCTGAATTTCCAGGAAACATAATTGCCACTACTTGGAAAAAGACACTTTCATGCCGTCCGCCATTTTGTTTTTATTCTTTTTCAGAAGACCGAACACCTTCCGGAAAAACAACTCTCGGGAACCAAAAAAAAAGAAACACCTCAATTCACTTCCGGCTGACTGGACCCATAACCTCATGGAGTATACATAGGATATGCTCATCCACTCCCAACAGAAATGCCTGTAGGAAATTCTGCCAGAATTTGTTGCGCAACCTCTTGAAAAACTTTGAAACAAACACTTCCCCATTGGAATGCAGACATCCAAGACAAAACACAATTCTTCAAAAAACCCCTTATAAAGTTAAAATTTAGATATATGAGATTATGGAATTCGTGCAAAAAATTTCAACTATTTTCTTTGGCTTCAAGGGCCTAAAATAGCACACTTTGAGTAGAATTGTTGAAAAGTTGGATCCTAAAATGTACTATTTTTTTTAAATTTGAGATTTTCGCCAAACTGCCAAAAATCTTAAAAATCTTGGTTTATCTAAAAAATCTGTAATCTCCCATACAGATATTTGAATGAAAAATATAAAAAAAAAAATTTCAATCTAGATAAATCTGGGCATGTGGGCATGAAAAATGCACATGGAATGGCACTAAACATTCTGGTTCACAAGAAAATATTCTACAGAATCACTTCTTAAAGAATTGCTCCAATGCTTATAGAAATTCAACTATTTTTGAACTTCAATCTGCTTTTTTAAATATAACGGGACATTCAAAACATTCTAAACAAAATCCTATCTTCTTAATTATCTTATAAATTTCCTCAATTTTTATGGGCTCTTTTAGTAGGATAAATAGTAGTTTTTCATTTTGTTTTAAATAAACTTGCTTCTTTGTTTTCTCAACAAGAATAAAATCTAAAGAAATTAAAAAAAAAAGTTTTTCAAATTTATTGATGCTTCTGCAAATTTTTGTTGATTTTTTTTCAATGTTTGAAGCGTTAATTTTTAAAAGCATTTCTTGACTTCTACCCCAAATTTGTAGCTTAATATGAACCATTAAAAAACCTGGGGATTCAAAATAAATTTCCAATCCAATGCAGTCAAAAATCAATAACATAAATGACAGCTCACATGAAGTTTAAAGTGTATCTTTTGATATGACCGAATTAGAGAATGTTTTCCGGTGTCCCTACAGAAAAAAAATAGTTTTTTGCTATAACTTTTCAATTTCCAATTTGCCAACAACGTTATCTTCAGATGATTTGTATAAGTTGAAAAGACAAAAGTTAGGACGTGCAAATCATACCGATGTCTTTTACCTCTAGCGAGTATTCTTATAAAATTACGCGCTTTTCAAATGTGTTTTATTCAATTTAAAAAACAACAACCGAATGTTTTGGTCATATCATGAGGTGCAGAAAAAATTATATCATCAAAGTTGCTTGAATTTGTTTACTCTACAACTTATCGGAATAATGAATGCCTTTATTTCTGTAAATAAAAAAGTTAGATTTTCGATTTCTCTGAAAATAAGGACCACCCTAGTTTTTATTCACACCAAAAATGCGCCTTGTTCTTAGAAACAGCTTTATCAAGGACAATTTTGCTCCAAAACTTCAAACTTAGGATGAAAATGTATCATTCCAGCTAAATTCGAATTCTGGACCAGTGGTCATTGGAGACGAGTGCTGGTAGTGTCATGAATATTTCAGATAAGTTTGATGTAAAAATCCCTAGTATATGAATAGCAACAACGCACTGCATTTTATCGATAAATAGCATACTATGTACATTTTCACACCCACGCACTATAGTACGAATTACTAAATTTCGCGACAAAAATCGACAACTCAAAAAAAATTAGCTCAAGACAAATGATGTCTTTGAAAGATTTAATCTTAAAAATAAGATCTACCTGTTGGTTTGGGTAGTAATAAGAGTGGTCTAACTAATCTAACTAATTCTTACTCTATACTATTATGATTAAGAGGAATTGTTACTCCTACAGAATTCTAGATAATTTATTAAAAAAAAAAACTTTGCTGCAGAAACCTAACTTCACTGTCATCAACGTATCGTTTTAAAACAGTTTTTCAATCTTTCCTTAGGGTGGGACTTAAAAACTAAAATTGAATTTGAACATTTTGTTAGGGCATAAAACGCAAATTTTGAAGATACAAGATGGTTGCTAGTTATTGTATTGAAAAAGTTGTAGAAGTTGAAGTGTAAACAAGTTTTGTCAAAATATCTTACTCACTTATTTGCAAATATTTGCAAACATGAAATACGTAAACTGAAAGTAAAAACTTCCATCTACAAGACCTAAGCAAAATCGTGTATTTCCTTTTGTCCCCTTGTGGAGTAAAACTCATTTTAAAATCGGTAGTGTTGAATTTTTTCTGCAGAACTTTCGAGCAGCAGCATCATTAATTATCATCAAAGCACCTAACAACCAGTGTTTGGAAATCTATCATGATACTGCTGAACCATCATGTGTCAGGCTACTGATAGTTCACGAACATATTTTTCAAATCATACAAAGGATCAGCTACCTCTGCCGAATAAGAGTATTCACTTGTGTAACATCGAGTGAATGAAGCCCCCGTTTTGCCAACAAAACCATTAACTTAAATGATCTTTACTATGGAAATATCCAACCGATTTGGAATATTTTAGCAGTGTTGGATTTAGAAACTCAACCACTTTCTCAAAATTGTCTCACAAAATTCATGAAATTTCGCCAGTAGGATACTTCTCAACATTTTGTAGCTATCTGATGATTTGTCCTTGGACCGGTCAATCCGGAACAGGTTCCCATGGAGCCTCGATTGGCCATGAACATTTTCAGTAGAAACTCCAGGCAATATGGGTATCAAAATTCCAACGTTTCTCAACGTGATGTGGCCAGTTTTGTTCATGGCCACTCGAGTCCTCACAGGAATTTGTTTCGAGATGAATGTTCCGAGGACAAATCATCAGATGCCAAAAAACGTTGAGAAATAGCTTTAAAAATTTCTTAACGTTTAGTGGAAATTTGATGATTTGTCCTGGGACAGGTCAATCCGGAACAGGTTCCCATGGGGCCTCGATTGGCCATGAACACTTTTAGTAGAAACCCCTGGCAATATGGGTATCAAAATTCATGAAATTTCGCCAGTAAGATATTTCTCAACGTTTAGTGGATATATGATGATTTGTTTTCGGACCGGTCAATCCGGAACAGGTTCCCGTAAGGCCTCGAGTGGCCATGAACATTTTCAGTAAAAACCCTGTCAATATGGGTATCAAAATTCATAAAATTTCTCCAGTAGGATATTTCTTAACGTTTAGTGGCAATCTTATGATTTGTCCTCAGACCGGGTTTTCCGGAACAGGTTCCTATGGGGCCTCGAGCGGCCATGAACATTTTCAGTAGAAACTCCAGGCAATATGGGTATCAAAATTCCAACGTTTCTCAACGTGTTGTGGCTAGTTTTGTTCATGGCTACTCGAGTCCTCATGGGAATTTGTTTCGAGATGAATGTTCCGAGGACAAATCATCAGATGCCAAAAAACGTTGAGAAAGAGCTTTCTGTTTAAATTTCATGAATTTTGAAGCTCATATTGTCAAGGTTTCCTTCTAAACATGAACATGGCCAGTTGAAGCCAAATTGAAACATGTTCCGGTAAAACAGGTCTGAGGACACATCATCAGATTGCCACTAAACGTTGATAAATAGCCTACTAGCGAAATTTCATGAAATTTGATACCCATATTGCCAGGGGTATCTACTGAAAATGTTCATGGCCAATCAAGGCCCCACAAGAACCTGTTCCGGATTGACAAGTCCGAGGACAAATCATCAGATTGCCACCAAACGTTGAAAAATATCCTACTGGCGAAATTTCATGAATTTTGATACCCATATTGCCAGGGTTTCTTGTTAAATATGTTCATGGCCACTCGAGGCCCCACGAGAACCTGTTACAGAATGGCCGTTGCAGGAACAAGTCGGCATATGGCCCACAATAGAAAAGAAATGGTTTCTTGAAATTATTCCATAGATTTTGACATCAAATTCCGGAAATTTAATAGTTGTTTCCAAATAGTGTCTCCGTACCGGACCACAGCTCCGGTAACCCGGATTTACGGGAACCAGATGAATTCAAATGGTCATTGCTGATAATGTCCTTAAAGCCAATGAGTTTTGAAATCTAACAGTGACAAAAGAATTGAAATCGTTCAATAATAGCCAGAATTATAATCATTTGAATTTGGTGTCAAAAAGTCAAAAAGACATAACACTTGCAGTTTGTTCAGCGATTACACCTTCAACGATCAATTTATATGTTTCTTAGTTGGTAGTATCACCATAGAGGGCGCACATAGATGAATCCCTTATATTTGACGTTAGCACACTAGCACCATCTATTTAGCTCAATCACTTATCACAGACAGGAATCAAGAGAAATTTGGCACGAAATTGCTTGAGATTTTGTTTTGGTTTGACGGTTTGACTAACACCTTGAATAAAGATACCTAATTAGTCATGCAAATTACACTTTTTTTGGGTAACAATGTCTAATTGAAGGGAAGTTATCAACAATCACGCAGGTAATCATAAGTAATCACGAAGAATCATGGGTAATCGTAAGTAATCATCAGTAATCACAATAATCTTTGTAATCACTAAGTAGTCCGAGTAACTTTGGGGAAAGTGACAAGTAATCAATGCTGTTGGAAACCCCTTGTTTTGGCAACCCGGTTGGTGAGTGTTGTTCGTTTCGACAAAGACGAAGAGTGCCCACCACCCAGATAAGATGCAATGAAATTTTTTTGTGTCCTCCTATGCCCATTATGATGGGGACGCATCGATCCGGTTCGGGTCGGCAAAGGGGTGGGTCTGAGCAGAGGGTGGACTACACACTTCTTGTATTTCTCATCATCCATCTTTTTCGCCGTCGTCGTCGTCCGCCGTCAACGGCGTCTTGGTTGTCTTAGTGTTTTCTTCGATCAGCGCCATATTGGTGAGTTTTTTTTTGCTTCATTTTTGGACACGGCCACGGTGAGGGTACTGGGGAGGTTGCATGTGGACGTGACTGGGGCTTCGTTTCAGGCAGCGTTGTATTGTGTAGATTGTGTTCGAACGACGACGATGATGGACCGGGACGGCTCCTGACACTGACCTGACTCAATAAAATTTAGATTAAGCTGTAATTTATTTTTATTATGTCTAGATTTTTTTCTTCTTCCATGAGAATTGATTGATCGTTGATTGCCTTTGGAGCTAATGGAATTCGCTATTTTCTACTTTGATGCCGGATGTTTACCGAATGAGGAAAACGGGGGAAAATATCACCGAGCAGTTTGTGCAGAAAAAGTACAGCCCTGCGCAGCATCAGGGCTACCGACCTTGAACCGAACTGCAGTTTAAGTAATCGGCTTCTCCGGTGGTGGTGCAGTTCTCAAATTTCGTGCTGAGCCGGTTGTACTTGAGCTACTTGAACCCGTTGAAGGTGACGAACGGCGCGCGAGTTTTCAGAGACACCACGTGGTTGACCTTTTGATCTTTTTGCTCCGCCAGGCGGACACGAAAATGCACATTGTTGACATTTTATCGTGAGTAGGGCATTCGAAGTAGGCGAGGGTTAATCATAAACTTGCAGCTGCTCAAATTACGCAAATTAAGCTACAAATATGTCCGGAGGAAAAGGCGCATTGAGGACCGGCAAAAACATTAACCCAATTATCATTATCTTTTTTTTTTTTTCCTTCTATTGCCGGGGAAGCGTCGCCATCGTCGCTTGTCATCCAGGGCGGCGAGTGAGTGAGTGAGTGACGCTTATTCGCTGTGGTCTAGGACAGGGGTGGACTGACGTCAGCTTCCTCCCGCTTGCTGAGACACTTTAGAAAAAAGAACCCTCTGCACATTTTAAACATTGAATAATTACACTTAATATATCATCGTAATTTTAATAAATTTTATGTCATTTTTTCCTACTCCCTGACGATGGGGGTGGTACGGCTGCTACCATTAGTTTCTTCCAGTCGGTTGAACACCAGCTTTCAGCTCAAGTGGAAAGCCAGCAGTCACATCGTCTCCGTTGAGCTTGTGTTCTTTTTTTTTCCAACAAGGATGCGTGCGTAACACCACACAGTTGGTTTGAATTTTAATATTTAATTTTTTCCATTAACTTAATGAAAGCGTTGGTTCTATCCACAGTTTCAAATATCAAAATCAAATAATGGGACAGTGGGACATTCCACAAATTGACAGCAAACGGTGAATCTTCACCGGTACGTTGTCAATGGACAACGATTTCCACCCACCCCAGCAAGCCTGGGTTGATTCAAGGCCGCCTAGGAGACGCAAAACATACAATGCATGACGTAGTTGGCCTACCTTTTTTCTTCTTCGAAGAGAAGCTCGCGACGACGACGGCGACGGCGACGGCGACGGGATTCATTCAAGAACTTACTTACGTGCACCAAGTCCACAACCGGCACGGTGCAAGAGAGCGTGCGGAACAAACGTAAACGTTCTCTATTTACCCTACATTTTCCAGTCGGGCTTTTCCACTTCTCCAGTGCATATGCCCGGCTGCCAGCAAAGTCGGGCTCTGGAGCGCACGTGGAAGAACTTTCCCGGAGATAAGATGCACTGGCTCAGCTTGACTGCAACTCGGCGAGAGACATAAGTCATCGATGGTTCCCGTTCTGCAAGATCAACTGTCGGGACAACCGGGAACGATTGTTCAGAACAGCGAATACCGGAACCAAACCGTTGAAAGTAGTAAAACCTGTTGGAATCACTCCCAGCGCGAAACGTTTTGATGTGAGGCGTGAGAAAATCCAAATCACCCATCGATCCATTTCGGTGCGGAAAGTGATACATTGCAGCTAATAGCTATCGACCGGATTGATTGATTGGCTGGCCAATGCCGGATAGCGATTATGAGCGTCCGATTTGCCTTCGCTCTTCGACTTATGTTTCGAGCCACTGCGCCATAAACCACTCGCTTTCCAATAATGTCGATATTTGGTACTGTAATGTGTAGTGAAAATTGATTCCACCCACCCCCTCACAATGGCGAAGGTGCACATGCGAAAGGATGGCAATTTACGGCACGATCAAAATTGCTATCTCGTTTGTCAATTCTTGGCTCACCAAACGATTCCCATACGAGTCCCAGACGAGACGAGAGAAATGGAGGTTGGCACTTTTTTCGCGATAGCGTAGGTGATGTATGCCGAGGAACGCAACACTTCGAAAAAAAAACAACATCGAAAGCGAAAGGATGAATAGTTGCGTTGACAAGATTTATTGTCAACATTGATCATTTCCCAATAAGCAAGCAATTTTCCCGTTAGTTTCGTCCTTTTAGCGCTCCTCCTATCGGATTGGTTGGCCGCGTTTGCTGCGAGCGTCGCTTGAGAATGTCGTCTACAGGGTGCGGCAGAAAATAATGCAAAAAATGTTCCAACTTGAGTATTGGGTTAATTCGTGTAGCTAGTGACTAATTTCTGCTCGAAAGTGTATTTGTTTATGTTTACTTTCAAGTGCTGCATCAAACATTCTATTTGTTTTATTGCAAATTCGTCAAAATGTTCTCGAAAGAAGTGATCACCAGTTTGTTGCTCGCCCAGAAGAAGCCGAAAGAGATTGCCAAGCTGGTAGGGTGCCATTTGGCAACAGTTTACCGCATAAAAAAGTCCCTGCAGGATGGTCTTAAGCAGCGGAAGCCGGGAAGCGGACGTCCGCGGCTGCATGCTACGCCAAACGTGATCTAATCGGTCCGATGCAAAAATTGCTCACAACCCGGTGCGTTCCATAAGAAAAACTTGCAAAGGAAGCCAATATTTCGGAGAAATCCATGCGGAGAATCATCAAAGAAGACCTGCATGCATCTTTCAGAGCCAGAGTGAAACGCCACTTGATTACCGAACGGGTCAAGGAACTAAGAGTGACTCGTTCCAAGAGATGCTGTGGCCAACAGCCACACGGACCGGTTCATTTCACCGCGCGAAAATAGAGATCGTACCGGAAAAGTGAAATTCAAATTTCAAACCAAACATCCGGCTGGTATCATGATGTTTGGCTCGGTGGCGTCAACGGTCTGAAAATGCCGCCTGCCGCCATCACGACGATTCTGGAGCAAAATTAATAACGAAGGCATCACAGGCATTTAGCGACCGCGCTTCCGGCGAAGGCCAACTTCAGAGAGACCAAAAACCACAACCCCGGGACAGCAGGAGCGTGAAGCGCCGTGTCACTGGACGTCCACCGAACCCAAACAAATGGCTGAACGACGATGATGTTTTGCCGAAGCATATCAGGCCGCCTTGCAGCCCGGAGATCAATCAATCCGTTGGATTATTCGAGATCCGAGTATACGTTGAGGCAACGAGCCCGACATAACACAGCGTGAAAACCCCAGGGTGGTCAACCGTCTACAAAATAAGCACATTGCCGGAAATAACCGTTGTGAGACCACGTCCAGAAAGGCATGCGCTACTTCCGTGTCGTATCTGAGTGACACGTTTTTTTTTGTTATTAATGCCTAAATATATGCAGCTACTGAATAAATTTGTTTAAAAGACTTATAAAGTTAATAACTGCAATCGAAAATGTTGAAAAAAAACATCTTGGAAAGAAAGAAAACAATTAGACATTCTTCGCTTCCGTAAAAATCAGCGTTGCTGTGAGCACAGGTATTGGCAATTACTGACGTACCGAGACAGTGCCCAAAGAGCTTTTCAGCGTAAAAATAGAACGGATTACTTTTTAGAAAACAGGATAACTTAGCGCCGGCAGGTTGTAGCATTCCAGTCTGATTATCAATCGAAGGAGTCCGAGA